>JAULUF010000002.1:8822500-9085000 GCA_031834385.1 Semotilus atromaculatus | reverse complement strand
AAGAAAGAAAGAAAGAAAGAAAGAAAGAAAGTTAATTAAAAAGAAAGAAAGAAAGAAAGATTAGTTAGAAAGATAGATTAGTTAGAAAGAAAGAAAGAAAAAAATATTAGTAAGAAAGAAAGATAGATTAGTTAGAAAGAAAGAAAGAAAGATAGATTAGTAAGAAAGAAAGAAAGATTAGTTAGAAAGAAAGAAAGATAGATTAGTTAGAAAGAAAGAAAGAAAGAAAGTTAATTAAAAAGAAAGAAAGAAAGTAAGATAGATTAGATAGAAAGAAAGAAAGATAGATTAGAAAGAAAGAAAGATAGATTAGTTAGAAAGAAAGATAGATTAGTTAGAAAGAAAGATAAATTAGTTAGAAAGAAAGATAGATTAGTTAAAAAACAAAGAAAGAGATTTGTTAGAAAGAAAGATAGATTAGTTAGAAAGATAGATTAGTTAGAAAGAAAGATAGATTAGTTAGAAAGAAAGATAACTTAGTTAGAAATAAAGAAAGATAGATTATTTAAAAAACAAAGAAAGATGGATTTGATAGAAAGAAAGATAGATTAGCTAGAAAGATAGATTAGTTAGAAAAAAAGAAAGATAGATTAGTTAGAAAGAAAGAAAGATAAATTAGTTAGAAAGTAAGATAGATTAGTTAGAAAGAAAGATAGATTAGTTAGAAAGAAAGAAAGAAAGATAGATTAGTTAGAAAGATAGATAGATAAGTTAGAAAGAAAGAAAGAAAGATTAGTTAGAAAGAAAGAAAGATAGATTGGTTAGAAAGAAAGAAAGATTAGTTAGAAAGAAAGATAGATAGATTAGTTAGAAAGAAAAAAGATAGATTAGTTAGAAAGAAAGAAAGTAAGAAAGAAAGAAAGAAAGATTGGTTAGAAAGAAAGATAGATTAGTTAGAAAGATAGAAAGAAAGATAGATTAGTTAGAAAGAAAGAAACAGATTAGTTAGAAAGAAAGAAAGAAAGATAGATTAGTTAGAAAGAAAGAAAGATTAGTTAGTTAGAAAGAAAGAAAGATAGATTAGTTAGAAAGAAAGATAGATTAGTTAGAAAGAAAGATAGATTAGTTAGAAAGATAGATAGATAGATAGATAGATAGATAGATAGATAGATAGATAGATTAGTTAGAAAGAAAGAAAGATAGATTAGTTAGAAAGAAAGATAGATAGATTAGTTAGAAAGAAAGATAGATAGATTAGTTAGAAAGAAAGATAGATAGATTAGTTAGAAAGAAAGATAGATTAGTTAGAAAGAAAGATAGATTAGTTAGAAAGATAGATAGATAGATTAGTTAGAAAGAAAGAAAGATAGATTAGTTAGAAAGAAAGAAAGATAGATTAGTTAGAAAGAATGAAAAAAGAAAGAAAGAAAGAAAGATTGGTTAGAAAGAAAGATAGATTAGTTAGTAAGAAAGATATAAAGAAAGATGGATTAGTTAGAAAGAAAGAAACAGATTAGTTAGAAAGAAAGAAAGAAAGATAGATTAGTTAGAAAGACTAGTTAGTTAGAAAGAAAGAGATAGATTAGTTAGAAAGAAGGATAGATAGATAGATAGATTAGTTAGAAAGAAAGAAAGATAGATTAGTTAGAAAGAAAGAAAGATATATTAGTTAGAAAGAAAGATAGATAGATTAGTTAGAAAAAAGATAGATAAGTTAGAAAGAAAGAAAGATAGATTAGTCAGAAAGAAAGATAGATAGATTAGTTAGAAAGAAAGAAAGATTAGTTAGAAAGAAAGAAAGAATGATAGATTGGTTAGAAAGAAAGAAAGATAGATTAGTAAGAAAGAAAGAAAGGAATAAAGAACGATAGATTAGTTAGAAATAAAGATAAAGTAGTTAGAAAGAAAGATAGATAGATTAGTTAGAAAGAAAGATAGATAGATTAGTTAGAAAGAAAGATAGATTATTTAGAAAGAAAGAAAGATAGATTAGTTAGAAAGAAAGAAAGATTAGTTAGAAAGAAAGAAAGATTAGTTAGAAAGAAAGATAGATAGATTAGTTAGAAAGAAAAAAAGAAAGAAAGAAAGAAAAATTGGTTAGAAAGAAAGATAGATTAGTTTGAAAGATAGAGATTAGTTAGAAAGAAAGAAAAGATTTGTTAGAATGCAAGAAAGATAGATAGATTAGTTAGAAAGAAAGAAAGATAGATAGATTAGTTAGAAAGAAAGAAAGATTAGTTAGAAAGAAAAAAGATAGATTAGTTAGAAAGAAAGAATAAAAGAAAGTAAGAAAGAAAGAATGAAAGATTGGTTAGAAAGAAAGAGATTAGTTAGAAAGATAGATAGATTAGTTAGAAAGAAAGAAAAGTTAGAATGAAAGAAAGATAGAGTAGTTAGAAAGAAAGAAAGATAGATAGATTAGTTAGAAAGAAAGATAGATTAGTTAGAAAGAAAGTAAGGTAGATTAGTTAGAAAGAAAGATAGATTAGTTAGAAAGAAGAAAGATAGATTAGTTAGAAAGAAAGAAAGATTAGTTAGAAAGAAAGAAAGATAGATCAGTTAGCAAGAAAGAAATATTAGTTAGAAAGAAAGAAAGATTAGTTTGAAAGAAAGAAAGATTAGTTTGAAAGAAAGATAGATTAGTAAGAAAGAAAGAAATAAAGAAAGATTAGGTAGAAAGAAAGAAAGATTAGTTAGAAAGAAAGAAAGATAAGTTAGAAAGATAGATAGATAGATAGATAGATAGATAGATAGATAGATAGATAGATAGATAGATAGATAGATAGATAAAGTTCATTAGTACATATAGAATGGTAGTTTAATTGAATCTAGGGCTTCAGGGAGTTTAGATTTGAGTTTTTGTGTTGTTCACTACTGGGCCACCGTAGTCTTGGCTCAATTTGAACTGTTGCAATGAAAGTCAATGGGATTTTTATGATTTTTAATATTAATTTTTAAGAAATCTGAAAGTCAAATCAGTTTGAAAAGATATAGCACACCGAGTCAGAACAGTCTGAAGGTCTGACCCGAGTTTGGAGTTTGTAGAGTTAAAGCTCTAGGACGAGTTAGAGTCAGAATTTTTTGGGTAAGAAAAATAAGAAGAAGAAGAAGAAGAACTAGAAAAAGTTCGTCGAGACAAACTTTAAGTTGGCTTGTGAAAGTTTGGACCAATAAGTTTGAAGAAGTTTAAAGAAGTTTAAAGTTTATAGTTTAGTAAGAAAGAAAGAAAGATAGATTAGTTAGAAAGAAAGAAAAAAAGATTAGTAAGAAAGAAAGAAAGATAGATTAGTTAGAAAGAAAGAAAGAAAGAAAGATAGATTAGTTAGAAAGAAAGATAGATTAGTAAGAAAGAAAGAAAGAAAGAAATATAGATAAGTTAGAAAGAAAGAAAGAAAAAAAGATTAGTTAGAAAGAAAGAAAGAAAGATAGATTAGTTAGAAAAAAGAAAGAAAAAAAGATTAGTAAGAAAGAAAGAAAGATAGATTAGTTAGAAAGAAAGAAAGAAAGAGATTAGTTAGAAAGAAAGATAGATTAGTAAGAAAGAAAGAAAGAAAGAAATATAGATAAGTTAGAAAGAAAGATAGATTAGTTAGAAAGAAAGAAAGAAAAAAAGATTAGTAAGAAAGAAAGAAAGAAAGATAAATTAGTAAGAAAGAAAGAAAGATTGATTAGTAAGAAAGATAGAAAGATAGATAGATTAGTTAGAAAGAAAGAAAAAAAGATTAGTGAGAAAGAAAGAAAGAAAGAAAGAAAGAAAGATAGATTAGTTAGAAAGAAAGAAAGAAAGAAAGATTAGTAAGAAAGAAAGAAAGAAAGATAAATTAGTAAGAAAG
Organism: Semotilus atromaculatus; assembly: GCA_031834385.1. Taxonomy (NCBI): domain Eukaryota; kingdom Metazoa; phylum Chordata; class Actinopteri; order Cypriniformes; family Leuciscidae; genus Semotilus; species Semotilus atromaculatus. The sequence goes on along the minus strand of JAULUF010000002.1, from coordinate 9,081,227 downwards.
AAAGAAAGATTGATTAGTAAGAAAGATAGAAAGATTGATTAGTAAGAAAGATAGAAAGATAGATAGATTAGTTAGAAAGAAAGAAAGAAAAAGAGATTAGTGAGAAAGAAAGATAGATTAGTTAGAAAGAAAGAAAGAAAGAAAGAAAGAAAGTTAATTAAAAAGAAAGAAAGAAAGATAGATTAGGTAGAAAGAAAGATAGAAAGATAGATAGATTAGTTAGAAAGAAAAAGAAAGATAGTTTTTATTTAGAAAGAAAGAAAGATAGATTAGTTAGAAAGAAAGAAAGAAAGAAAGAAAGAAAGTTAATTAAAAAGAAATAAAGAAAGATAGATTAGGTAGAAAGAAAGATAGAAAGATAGATAGATTAGTTAGAAAGAAAGAAAGAAAGAAAGAAAGAAAGAAAGAAAGAAAGAAAGAAAGAAAGAAAGAAAGTTAATTAAAAAGAAAGAAAGAAAGATAGATTAGGTAGAAAGAAAGATAGAAAGATAGATAGATTAGTTAGAAAGAAAAAGAAAGATAGTTTTTATTTAGAAAGAAAGAAAGATAGATTAGTTAGAAAGAAAGAAAGAAAGAAAGAAAGAAAGTTAATTAAAAAGAAATAAAGAAAGATAGATTAGGTAGAAAGAAAGATAGAAAGATAGATAGATTAGTTAGAAAGAAAGAAAGAAAGTTAATTAAAGAGAAAGAAAGAAAGATTAGTTAGAAAGAAAGATAGATAGATTAGTTAGAAAGAAAAAAGATAGATTAGTTAGAAAGAAAGAAAGTAAGAAAGAAAGAAAGAAAGATTGGTTAGAAAGAAAGATAGATTAGTTAGAAAGATAGAAAGAAAGAAACATAGATTAGTTAGAAAGAAAGAAAGAAAGATAGATTAGTTAGAAAGAAAGAAAGATTAGTTAGTTAGAAAGAAAGAAAGATAGATTAGTTAGAAAGAAAGATAGATTAGTTAGAAAGATAGATAGATAGATAGATTAGTTAGAAAGAAAGAAAGATAGATTAGTTAGAAAGAAAGATAGATAGATTAGTTAGAAAGAAAGATAGATTAGTTAGAAAGAAAGATAGATTAGTTAGAAAGAAAGAAAGATAGATTAGTTAGAAAGAAAGATAGATAGATTAGTTAGAAAGAAAGATAGATTAGTTAGAAAGAAAGAAAGATAGATTAGTTAGAAAGAATGAAAAAAGAAAGAAAGAAAGAAAGATAGATTAGTTAGTAAGAAAGATATAAAGAAAGATGGATTAGTTAGAAAGAAAGAAACATAGATTAGTTAGAAAGAAAGAAAGAAAGAAAGATAGATTAGTTAGAAAGACTAGTTAGTTAGAAAGAAAGAGATAGATTAGTTAGAAAGAAAGATAGATAGATAGATAGATTAGTTAGAAAGAAAGAAAGATAGATTAGTTAGAAAGAAAGAAAGATAGATTAGTTAGAAAGAAAGATAGATAGATTAGTTAGAAAGAAAAAAAGATTAGTTAGAAAGAAAGAAAGAATGATAGATTGGTTAGAAAGAAAGAAAGATAGATTAGTAAGAAAGAAAGAAAGGAATAAAGAACGATAGATTAGTTAGAAATAAAGATAAAGTAGTTAGAAAGAAAGATAGATAGATTAGTTAGAAAGAAAGATAGATAGATAGATTAGTTAGAAAGAAAGATAGATTATTTAGAAAGAAAGAAAGATAGATTAGTTAGAAAGAAAGAAAGATTAGTTAGAAAGAAAGAAAGATTAGTTAGAAAGAAAGATAGATAGATTAGTTAGAAAGAAAAAAAGAAAGAAAGAAAGAAAGAAAGAAAAATTGGTTAGAAAGAAAGATAGATTAGTTTGAAAGATAGTGATTAGTTAGAAAGAAAGAAAAGATTAGTTAGAATGAAAGAAAGATAGATAGATTAGTTAGAAAGAAAGAAAGATAGATAGATTAGTTAGAAAGAAAGAAAGATTAGTTAGAAAGAAAAAAGATAGATTAGTTAGAAAGAAAGAATAAAAGAAAGTAAGAAAGAAAGAATGAAAGATTGGTTAGAAAGAAAGAGATTAGTTAGAAAGATAGATAGATTAGTTAGAAAGAAAGAAAAGTTAGAATGAAAGAAAGATAGAGTAGTTAGAAAGAAAGAAAGATAGATAGATTAGTTAGAAAGAAAGATAGATTAGTTAGAAAGAAAGTAAGGTAGATTAGTTAGAAAGAAAGATAGATTAGTTAGAAAGAAGAAAGATAGATTAGTTAGAAAGAAAGAAAGATTAGTTAGAAAGAAAGAAAGATAGATCAGTTAGCAAGAAAGAAATATTAGTTAGAAAGAAAGAAAGATTAGTTTGAAAGAAAGAAAGATTAGTTTGAAAGAAAGATAGATTAGTAAGAAAGAAAGAAATAAAGAAAGATTAGGTAGAAAGAAAGAAAGATTAGTTAGAAAGAAAGAAAGATAAGTTAGAAAGATAGATAGATAGATAGATAGATAGATAGATAGATAGATAGATAGATAGATAGATAGATAGATAGATAGATAGATAGATAGATAGATAGATAGATAAAGTTCATTAGTACATATAGAATGGTAGTTTAATTGAATCTAGGGCTTCAGGGAGTTTAGATTTGAGTTTTTGTGTTGTTCACTACTGGGCCACCGTAGTCTTGGCTCAATTTGAACTGTTGCAATGAAAGTCAATGGGATTTTTATGATTTTTAATATTAATTTTTAAGAAATCTGAAAGTCAAATCAGTTTGAAAAGATATAGCACACCGAGTCAGAACAGTCTGAAGGTCTGACCCGAGTTTGGAGTTTGTAGAGTTAAAGCTCTAGGACGAGTTAGAGTCAGAATTTTTTGGGTAAGAAAAATAAGAAGAAGAAGAAGAAGAATAATAATAAGTTTAAATAGGATTTCAGTAAGTTGGCTTTTCCAAGCCAACTTAATAACTAGAAAAAGTTCGTCGAGACAAACTTTAAGTTGGCTTGTGAAAGTTTGGACCAATAAGTTTGAAGAAGTTTAAAGAAGTTTAAAGTTTAATTAGTTTATAGTTTAGTAAGAAAGAAAGAAAGATAGATTAGTTAAAAAGAAAGAAAAAAAGATTAGTAAGAAAGAAAGAAAGATAGATTAGTTAGAAAGAAAGAAAGAAAGAAAGAAAGAAAGATAGATAGATTAGTTAGAAAGAAAGATAGATTAGTAAGAAATAAAGAAAGAAAGAAATATAGATAAGTTAGAAAGAAAGAAAGATATATTAGTTAGAAAAAAAGAAAGAAAAAAAGATTAGTAAGAAAGAAAGAAAGATAGATTAGTTAGAAAGAAAAAAGGAAAGAAAGATAGATTAGTAAGAAAGAAAGAAAGAAAGATAAATTAGTAAGAAAGAAAAAAGATTGATTAGTAAGAAAGATAGAAAGATAGATAGATTAGTTAGAAAGAAAGAAAAAAAGATTAGTGAGAAAGAAAGATAGATTAGTTATAAAGAAAGAAAGAAAGAGATTAGTTAGAAAGAAAAAGAAAGATAGATTAGTTAGAAAGAAAGAAAGATAGATTAGTTAGAAAGAAAGAAAGAAAGAAAGTTAATTAAAAAGAAAGAAAGAAAGATAGATTAGGTAGAAAGAAAGATAGAAAGATAGATAGATTAGTTAGAAAGAAAGAAAGAAAGTTAATTAAAAAGAAAAAAAGAAAGATTAGTTAGAAAGATAGATTAGTTAGAAAGAAAGAAAGAAAAAAAGATTAGTAAGAAAGAAAGATAGATTAGTTAGAAAGAAAGAAAGAATGAAAGAAAGAATGAAAGAAAGAAAGAAAGAAAGTAAGAAAGAAAGAAAGAAATATAGATAAGTTAGAAAGAAAGAAAGATAGATTAGTTAGAAAGAAAGAAAAAAAGATTAGTTAGAAAGAAAGAAAGAAAGATAGATTAGTTAGAAAAAAGAAAGAAAAAAAGATTAGTAAGAAAGAAAGAAAGATAGATTAGTTAGAAAGAAAAAAGGAAAGAAAGATTAGTAAGAAAGAAAGAAAGAAAGATAGATTAGTGAGAAAGATAGATTAGTTAGAAAGAAAGAAAGAAAAAAAGATTAGTGAGAAAGAAAGATAGATTAGTTAGAAAGAAAGAAAGAAAGAGATTAGTTAGAAAGAAAAAGAAAGATAGATTAGTTAGAAAGAAAAAAGGAAAGAAAGATAGATTAGTAAGAAAGAAAGAAAGAAAGATAAATTAGTAAGAAAGAAAGAAAGATTGATTAGTAAGAAAGATAGAAAGATAGATAGATTAGTTAGAAAGAAAGAAAGAAAAAAAGATTAGTGAGAAAGAAAGATAGATTAGTTATAAAGAAAGAAAGAGAGTTAGAAAGAAAAAGAAAGATAGATTAGTTAGAAAGAAAGAAAGATAGATTAGTTAGAAAGAAAGAAAGAAAGTTAATTAAAAAGAAAGAAAGAAAGATAGATTAGGTAGAAAGAAAGATAGAAAGATAGATAGATTAGTTAGAAAGAAAGAAAGAAAGTTAATTAAAAAGAAAGAAAGAAAGATTAGTTAGAAAGATAGATTAATTAGAAAGAAAGAAAGAAAAAAAGATTAGTAAGAAAGAAAGATAGATTAGTTAGAAAGAAAGAAAGAATGAAAGAAAGAATGAAAGAAAGTAAGAAAGAAAGAAAGAAATATAGATAAGTTAGAAAGAAAGAAAGATAGATTAGTTAGAAAGAAAGAAAAAAAGATTAGTTAGAAAGAAAGAAAGAAAGAGATTAGTTAGAAAAAAAGAAAGAAAAAAAGATTAGTAAGAAAGAAAGAAAGATAGATTAGTTAGAAAGAAAAAAGGAAAGAAAGATAGATTAGTAAGAAAGAAAGAAAGAAAGAAAGATAGATTAGTGAGAAAGATAGATTAGTTAGAAAGAAAGAAAGAAAAAAAGATTAGTGAGAAAGAAAGATAGATTAGTTAGAAAGAAAGAAAGAAAGAAAGAGATTAGTTAGAAAGAAAAAGAAAGATAGATTAGTTAGAAAGAAAGAAAGATAGATAGTTTAGTTAGAAAGAAAGAAAAATAGATTTGTTAGAATAAAAGATAGATTAGTTAAAAAGAAAGAAAGATAGATAGATTAGTTAGAAAGAAAAAAGATAGATTAGTTAGAAAGAAAGAAAGAGATTTGTTAGAATGAAGGAAAGATAGATTAGTTAGAAAGAAAGAAAGATAGATAGATTAGTTAGAAAGAAAGATAGATTAGTCAAAACGAAAAGATGGATTAGTTAGAAAGAAAGAAAAATAGATTTGTTAGAATAAAAGATAGATTAGTTAAAAAGAAAGAAAGATAGATAGATTAGTTAGAAAGAAAGTTAGATTAGTTAGAAAGAAAGAAAGATAGATTAGAAAGAAAGATAGATAGATAGATTAGTTAGAAAGAAAGATAAATAGATTAGTTAGAAAGAAAGAAAGAAAGATAGATTAGTTAGTTAGAAAGAAAGTTAGATTAGTTAGAAAGAAAGAAAGATAGATTAGTTAGAAAGAAAGATAGATAAGTTAGAAAGAAAGATAGATAGATTAGTTAGAAAGAAAGATAGATTAGTTAGAAAGAAAGATAGATTAGTTAGAAAGAAAGATAGATTAGTTAGAAAGAAAGATAGATTAGTTAGAATGAAAGAAAGATAGAGTAGTTAGAAAGAAAGAAAGATTAGTTAGAAAGAAAGATAGATTAGTTAGAAAGAAAGATAGATAGATTAGTTAGAAAGAAAGATAGATTAGTTAGAATGAAAGAAAGATAGAGTAGTTAGAAAGAAAGAAAGATAGATTAGTTAGAAAGAAAGTTCGATTAGTTAGAAAGAAAGAAAGATAGATTAGAAAGAAAGATAGATAGATAGATAGATTAGTTAGAAAGAAAGATAAATAGATTTGTTAGAAAGAAAGAAAGAAAGATAGATTAGTTAGTTAGAAAGAAAGTTAGATTAGTTAGAAAGAAAGATAGATTAGTTAGAATGAAAGAAAGATAGAGTAGTTAGAAAGAAAGAAAGATTAGTTAGAAAGAAAGATAGATAAGTTAGAAAGAAAGATATATAGATTAGTTAGAAAGAAAGATAGATTAGTTAGAAAGAAAGATAGATTAGTTAGAATGAAAGAAAGATAGAGTAGTTAGAAAGAAAGAAAGATTAGTTAGAAAGAAAGATAGATTAGTTAGAAAGAAAGATAGATTAGTTAGAATGAAAGAAAGATAGAGTAGTTAGAAAGAAAGAAAGATAGATTAGTTAGAAAGAAAGATAGATTAGTTAGAATGAAAGAAAGATAGAGTAGTTAGAAAGAAAAAAGATAGATCAGTTAGAAAGAAAGATAGATTAGTTAGAAAGAAAAAAGATAGATTAGTTAGAATGAAAGAAAAAATAGATTAGTTAGAAAGAAAGAAAGAAAGAGATGTATAGATAGAAAGAGAGATAGATAGTTGAAAGAGATAGATGGATAGATAGATAGATAGATAGATAGATAGATAGATAGATAGATAGATAGATAGATAGATAGATAGATAGATAGATAGATAATAAGTTTATTAGTACATATAGAATGGTAGTTTAATTGAGTCTAGGGCTTCATGGAGTTTAGATTTGAGTTTATTTGGTGTCCACTGCTGGGCCACCGTAGTCTTGGCTCAATTTGAACTGTTGCAATGAAAGTCAATGGGATTTTTATGATTTTTCATATTAATTTTTAAGAAATCTGAAAGTCAAATCAGTTTGAAAAGATATAGCACGCCGAGTCAGAACAGTCTGAAGGTCTGACCCGAGTTTGGAGTTTGTAGAGTTAAAGCTCTAGGACGAGTTAGAGTCAGAATTTTTTGGGTAAGAAAAATAAGAAGAAGAAGAAGAAGAACTAGAAAAAGTTCGTCGAGACAAACTTTAAGTTGGCTTGTGAAAGTTTGGACCAATAAGTTTGAAGAAGTTTAAAGTTTAAATTAGTTTAAAGTTTAATTAGTTTATAGTTCAGTAAGAAAGAAAGAAAGATAGATTAGTTAGAAAGAAAGAAAGAAAAAAAGATTAGTAAGAAAGAAAGAAAGATAGATTAGTTAGAAAGAAAGAAAGAAAGAAAGAAAGAAAGATAGATTAGTTAGAAATAAAAAAATAAAAAAAGATTAGTAAGAAAGAAAGATAGATTAGTTAGAAAGAAAGAAAGATAGATTAGTAAGAAAGAAAGAAAGATAGATTAGTAAGAAAGAAAGAAAGAAAAAAAAATAGTAAGAAAGAAAGAAAGATAGATTAGTAAGAAAGAGAAAGAAAGATAGATTAGTTAGAAATAAAAAAATAAAAAAAGATTAGTAAGAAAGAAAGATAGATTAGTTAGAAAGAAAGAAGGAAAGAAAGATAGATTAGTAAGAAAGAAAAAAAGATACATTAGTAAGAGAAAGATTGATTAGTAAGAAAGATAGATAGATTAGTTAGAAAGAGAGAAAAAAGATTAGTAAGAAAGAAAGATAGATTAGTAAGAAAGAAAGAAAGATAGATTAGTTAGAAAGAAAGAAAGATAGATTAGTAAGAAAGAAAGAAAGATTAGTAAGAAAGAAAGAAAGAAAAAGATTAGTAAGAAAGAAAGAAAGATAGATTAGTTAGAAAGAAAGAAAAAAGATTAGTAAGAAAGAAAGAAAAAAAGATTAGTAAGAAAGAAAGATAGATTAGTTAGAAAGAAAGAAAGAAAAAAGATTAGTAAGAAAGAAAGAAAAAAAGATTAGTAAGAAAGAAAGAAAGATAGATTAGTAAGAAAGAAAGAAAGAAAAAAAGATTAGCAAGAAAGAAAGAAAGAAAGATAGATTAGTTAGAAAGAAAGAAAAAAAGATTAGTAAGAAAGAAAGAAAGAAAGAAAAAAAGATTAGTAAGAAAGAAAGATAGATTAGTTAGAAAGAAAGAAAAAAGATTAGTAAGAAAGAAAGAAAGATAGATTAGTAAGAAAGAAAGAAAGAAAAAAGATTAGCAAGAAAGAAAGAAAGAAAGATAGATTAGTTAGAAAGAAAGAAAAAAAAGATTAGTAAGAAAGAAAGAAAGAAAGAAAGAAAAAAAGATTAGTAAGAAAGAAAGATAGATTAGTTAGAAAGAAAGAAAGAAAAAAGATTAGTAAGAAAGAAAGAAAAAAAGATTAGTAAGAAAGAAAGAAAGATAGATTAGTAAGAAAGAAAGAAAGAAAAAAAGATTAGCAAGAATGAAAGAAAGAAAGAAAGATAGATTAGTTAGAAAGAAAGAATAAAAAGATTAGTAAGAAAGAAAGAAAGAAAGAAAAAAAGATTAGTAAGAAAGAAAGATAGATTAGTTAGAAAGAAAGAAAGAAAAAAGATTAGTAAGAAAGAAAGAAAAAAAGATTAGTAAGAAAGAAAGAAAGATAGATTAGTAAGAAAGAAAGAAAGAAAAAAAGATTAGTAAGAAAGAAAGAAAGATAGATTAGTAAGAAAGAAAGATAGAAAAAAAGATTAGTAAGAAAGAAAGAAAGATAGATTAGTAAGACAGAAAGAAAGAAAAAAAGATTAGTAAGAATGAAAGAAAGATAGATTAGTAAGAAAGAAAGAAAGATAGATTAGTAAGAAAGAAAGAAAGAAAAAAAGATTAGTAAGAATGAAAGAAAGATAGATTAGTAAGAAAGAAAGAAAGATAGATTAGTAAGAAAGAAAGAAAGAAAAAAAGATTAGTAAGAAAGAAAGAAAGATAGATTAGTAAGAAAGAAAGAAAGAAAAAAGATTAGCAAGAAAGAAAGAAAGAAAGATAGATTAGTTAGAAAGAAAGATAGATAGATTAGTTAGAAAGAAAGATAGATTAGTTAGAATGAAAGAAAGATAGAGTAGTTAGAAAGAAAGAAAGATAGATTAGTTAGAAAGAAAGTTCGATTAGTTAGAAAGAAAGAAAGATAGATTAGAAAGAAAGATAGATAGATAGATAGATTAGTTAGAAAGAAAGATAAATAGATTTGTTAGAAAGAAAGAAAGAAAGATAGATTAGTTAGTTAGAAAGAAAGTTAGATTAGTTAGAAAGAAAGATAGATTAGTTAGAATGAAAGAAAGATAGAGTAGTTAGAAAGAAAGAAAGATAGATTAGTTAGAAAGAAAGATAGATAAGTTAGAAAGAAAGATATATAGATTAGTTAGAAAGAAAGATAGATTAGTTAGAAAGAAAGATAGATTAGTTAGAATGAAAGAAAGATAGAGTAGTTAGAAAGAAAGAAAGATTAGTTAGAAAGAAAGATAGATTAGTTAGAAAGAAAGATAGATTAGTTAGAAAGAAAGATAGATTAGTTAGAAAGAAAGAAAGAAAAAAGATTAGTAAGAAAGAAAGAAAAAAAGATTAGTAAGAAAGAAAGAAAGATAGATTAGTAAGAAAGAAAGAAAGAAAGAAAGATTAGCAAGAAAGAAAGAAAGAAAGATAGATTAGTTAGAAAGAAAGAAAAAAAAGATTAGTAAGAAAGAAAGAAAAAAAGATTAGTAAGAAAGAAAGATAGATTAGTTAGAAAGAAAGAAAAAAGATTAGTAAGAAAGAAAGAAAGATAGATTAGTAAGAAAGAAAGAAAGAAAAAAGATTAGCAAGAAAGAAAGAAAGAAAGAAAGATAGATTAGTTAGAAAGAAAGAAAAAAAAGATTAGTAAGAAAGAAAGAAAGAAAGAAAAAAAGATTAGTAAGAAAGAAAGATAGATTAGTTAGAAAGAAAGAAAGAAAAAAGATTAGTAAGAAAGAAAGAAAAAAAGATTAGTAAGAAAGAAAGAAAGATAGATTAGTAAGAAAGAAAGAAAGAAAAAAGATTAGCAAGAAAGAAAGAAAGAAAGAAAGATAGATTAGTTAGAAAGAAAGAAAAAAAAGATTAGTAAGAAAGAAAGAAAGAAAGAAAGAAAAAAAGATTAATAAGAAAGAAAGATAGATTAGTTAGAAAGAAAGAAAGAAAAAAGATTAGTAAGAAAGAAAGAAAAAAAGATTAGTAAGAAAGAAAGAAAGATAGATTAGTAAGAAAGAAAGAAAGAAAAAAAGATTAGTAAGAAAGAAAGAAAGATAGATTAGTTAGAAAGAAAGAAAGAAAAAAAGATTAGTAAGAAAGAAAGATAGATTAGTAAGAAAGAAAGATAGAAAAAAAGATTAGTAAGAAATAAAGAAAGATAGATTAGTAAGACAGAAAGAAAGAAAAAAAGATTAGTAAGAATGAAAGAAAGATAGATTAGTAAGAAAGAAAGAAAGATAGATTAGTAAGAAAGAAAGAAAGAAAAAAAGATTAGTAAGAATGAAAGAAAGATAGATTAGTAAGAAAGAAAGAAAGATAGATTAGTAAGAAAGAAAGAAAGAAAAAAAGATTAGTAAGAAAGAAAGAAAGATAGATTAGTAAGAAAGAAAGAAAGAAAAAAGATTAGCAAGAAAGAAAGAAAGAAAGATAGATTAGTTAGAAAGAAAGATAGATAGATTAGTTAGAAAGAAAGATAGATTAGTTAGAATGAAAGAAAGATAGAGTAGTTAGAAAGAAAGAAAGATAGATTAGTTAGAAAGAAAGTTCGATTAGTTAGAAAGAAAGAAAGATAGATTAGAAAGAAAGATAGATAGATAGATAGATTAGTTAGAAAGAAAGATAAATAGATTTGTTAGAAAGAAAGAAAGATAGATTAGTTAGTTAGAAAGAAAGTTAGATTAGTTAGAAAGAAAGATAGATTAGTTAGAATGAAAGAAAGATAGAGTAGTTAGAAAGAAAGAAAGATAGATTAGTTAGAAAGAAAGATAGATAAGTTAGAAAGAAAGATATATAGATTAGTTAGAAAGAAAGATAGATTAGTTAGAAAGAAAGATAGATTAGTTAGAATGAAAGAAAGATAGAGTAGTTAGAAAGAAAGAAAGATTAGTTAGAAAGAAAGATAGATTAGTTAGAAAGAAAGATAGATTAGTTAGAAAGAAAGATAGATTAGTTAGAAAGAAAGATAGATTAGTTAGAATGAAAGAAAGATAGAGTAGTTAGAAAGAAAGAAAGATAGATTAGTTAGAAAGAAAGATAGATTAGTTAGAATGAAAGAAAGATAGAGTAGTTAGAAAGAAAAAAGATAGATCAGTTAGAAAGAAAGATAGATTAGTTAGAAAGAAAAAAGATAGATTAGTTAGAATGAAAGAAAAAATAGATTAGTTAGAAAGAAAGAAAGAAAGAGATGTATAGATAGAAAGAGAGATAGATAGTTGAAAGAGATAGATGGATAGATAGATAGATAGATAGATAGATAGATAGATAGATAGATAGATAGATAGATAGATAGATAGATAGATAGATAATAAGTTTATTAGTACATATAGAATGGTAGTTTAATTGAGTCTAGGGCTTCAGGGAGTTTAGATTTGAGTTTATTTGGTGTCCACTGCTGGGCCACCGTAGTCTTGGCTCAATTTGAACTGTTGCAATGAAAGTCAATGGGATTTTTATGATTTTTCATATTAATTTTTAAGAAATCTGAAAGTCAAATCAGTTTGAAAAGATATAGCACGCCGAGTCAGAACAGTCTGAAGGTCTGACCCGAGTTTGGAGTTTGTAGAGTTAAAGCTCTAAGACGAGTTAGAGTCAGAATTTTTTGGGTAAGAAAAATAAGAAGAAGAAGAATAACTAGAAAAAGTTCGTCGAGACAAACTTTAAGTTGGCTTGTGAAAGTTTGGACCAATAAGTTTGAAGAAGTTTAAAGAAGTTTAAAGTTTAATTAGTTTATAGTTTAGTAAGAAAGAAAGAAAGATAGATTAGTTAGAAAGAAAGAAAAAAAGATTAGTAAGAAAGAAAGAAAGATAGATTAGTTAGAAAGAAAGAAAGAAAGAAAGATAGATTAGTTAGAAAGAAAGATAGATTAGTAAGAAAGAAAGAAAGAAATATAGATAAGTTAGAAAGAAAGAAAGAAAAAAAGATTAGTTAGAAAGAAAGAAAGAAAGATAGATTAGTTAGAAAAAAGAAAGAAAAAAAGATTAGTAAGAAAGAAAGAAAGAAAGATAGATTAGTTAGAAAGAAAGAAAGAAAGAGATTAGTTAGAAAGAAAGATAGATTAGTAAGAAAGAAAGAAAGAAAGAAAGATAGATTAGTTAGAAAGAAAGATAGATTAGTAAGAAAGAAAGAAAGAAATATAGATAAGTTAGAAAGAAAGAAAGAAAAAAAGATTAGTTAGAAAGAAAGAAAGAAAGATAGATTAGTTAGAAAAAAGAAAGAAAAAAAGATTAGTAAGAAAGAAAGAAAGAAAGATAGATTAGTTAGAAAGAAAGAAAGAAAGAGATTAGTTAGAAAGAAAGATAGATTAGTAAGAAAGAAAGAAAGAAAGAAATATAGATAAGTTAGAAAGAAAGAAAGATAGATTAGTTAGAAAGAAAGAAAGAAAAAAAGATTAGTAAGAAAGAAAGAAAGAAAGATAAATTAGTAAGAAAGAAAGATTGATTAGTAAGAAAGATAGAAAGATAGATAGATTAGTTAGAAAGAAAGAAAAAAAGATTAGTGAGAAAGAAAGAAAGAAAGAAAGAAAGATAGATTAGTTAGAAAGAAAGAAAGAAAGATTAGTTAGAAAGAAAAAAGGAAAGAAAGATAGATTAGTAAGAAAGAAAGAAAGAAAGATAAATTAGTAAGAAAGAAAGAAAGATTGATTAGTAAGAAAGATAGAAAGATAGATAGATTAGTTAGAAAGAAAGAAAGAAAAAGAGATTAGTGAGAAAGAAAGATAGATTAGTTAGAAAGAAAGAAAGAAAGAAAGAAAGTTAATTAAAAAGAAAGAAAGAAAGATAGATTAGGTAGAAAGAAAGATAGAAAGATAGATAGATTAGTTAGAAAGAAAAAGAAAGATAGTTTTTATTTAGAAAGAAAGAAAGATAGATTAGTTAGAAAGAAAGAAAGAAAGAAAGAAAGAAAGTTAATTAAAAAGAAAGAAAGAAAGATAGATTAGGTAGAAAGAAAGATAGAAAGATAGATAGATTAGTTAGAAAGAAAGAAAGAAAATTAATTAAAGAGAAAGAAAGAAAGATTAGTTAGAAAGATAGATTAGTTAGAAAGAAAGAAAGAAAAAAAGATTAGTAAGAAAGAAAGATAGATTAGTTAGAAAGAAAGAAAGAAAGAAAGAAAGAGAAAGAAAGAAATATAGATAAGTTAGAAAGAAAGAAAGATAGATTAGTTAGAAAGAAAGAAAGATGGATTAGTTAGAAAGAAAGAAAAAAGATTAGTTAGAAAGAAAGAAAGAAAGATAGATTAGTTAGAAAGAAAGAAAGAAAGAAAGAGATTAGTTAGAAAGAAAAAGAAAGATAGATTAGTTAGAAAGAAAGAAAGATAGATCAGTTAGAAAGAAAGAAAGAAAGAAAGAAAGAAAGTTAATTAAAAAGAAAGAAAGAAAGATTAGTTAGAAAGATAGATTAGTTAGAAAGAAAGAAAGAAAAAAAGATTAGTAAGAAAGAAAGAAAGAAAGAAAGATAGATTAGTTAGAAAGAAAGAAAAAAAGATTAGTTAGAAAGAAAGAAACATAGATTAGTTAGAAAAAAGAAAGAAAAAAAGATTAGTAAGAAAGAAAGATAGATTAGTTAGAAAGAAAAAAGGAAAGAAAGATAGATTAGTAAGAAAGAAAGAAAGAAAAAAAGATTAGTGAGAAAGAAAGATAGATTAGTTAGAAAGAAAGAAAGAAAGATTAGTTAGTAAGAAAAAGAAAGATAGATTAGTTAGAAAGAAAGAAAGAAAGATAAATTAGTTAGAAAGAAAGAAAGAAAGAAAGAAAGAAAGAAAGTTAATTAAAAAGAAAGAAAGAAAGATAGATTAGGTAGAAAGAAAGATAGAAAGATAGATAGATTAGTTAGAAAGAAAGAAAGAAAGTTAATTAAAAAGAAAGAAAGAAAGATTAGTTAGAAAGATAGATTAGTTAGAAAGAAAGAAAGAAAAAAAGATTAGTAAGAAAGAAAGATAGATTAGTTAGAAAGAAAGAAAGAAAGAAAGAAAGAAAGAAAGAAAGAAAGAGAAAGAAAGAAAGAAATATAGATAAGTTAGAAAGAAAGAAAGATAGATTAGTTAGAAAGAAAGAAAGATGGATTAGTTAGAAAGAAAGAAAAAAGATTAGTTAGAAAGAAAGAAAGATAGATTAGTTAGAAAGAAAAAAGGAAAGAAAGATAGATTAGTAAGAAAGAAAGGAAGAAAGATAGATTAGTGAGATAGATAGATTAGTTAGAAAGAAAGAAAGAAAAAAGATTAGTGAGAAAGAAAGATAGATTAGTTAGAGAGAAAGAAAGATGGATTAGTTAGAAAGAAAAAAAAAAGATTAGTAAGAAAGAAAGATAGATTAGTTAGAAAGAAAAAAGGAAAGAAAGATAGATTAGTAAGAAAGAAAGGAAGAAAGATAGATTAGTGAGATAGATAGATTAGTTAGAAAGAAAGAAAGAAAAAAGATTAGTGAGAAAGAAAGATAGATTAGTTAGAAAGAAAGAGATTAGTTAGAAAGAAAAAGAAAGATAGATTAGTTAGAAAGAAAGAAAGATAGATTAGTTAGAAAGAAAGAAAGAAAGAAAGAAAGTTAATTAAAAAGAAAAAAAGAAATATAGATTAGGTAGAAAGAAAGATAGATAGATTAGTTAGAAAGAAAGAAAGAAAGTTAATTAAAAAGAAAGAAAGAAAGATTAGTTAGAAGGATAGATTAGTTAGAAAGAAAGAAAGAAAGAAAAAAAGATTAGTAAGAAAGAAAGATAGATTAGTTAGTTAGAAAGAAAGAAAGAAAGAAAGAAATATAGATAAGTTAGAAAGAAAGAAAGATAGATTAGTTAGAAAGAAAGAAAAAAAGATTAGTTAGAAAGAAAGAATGAAAGATAGATAGATTAGTTAGAAAAAAAGAAAAAAAGATTAGTAAGAAAGAAAGAAAGATAGATTAGTTAGAAAGAAAAAAGGAAAGAAAGATATATTAGTAAGAAAGAAAGAAAGAAAGAAAGAGATTAGTGAGAAAGATAGATTAGTTAGAAAGAAAGAAAGAAAGATAGATTAGTTAGAAAGAAAAAGAAAGATAGATTAGTTAGAAAGAAAGATAGATTAGTTAGAAAGAAATAAATAAAGTTAATTAAAAAGAAAGAAAGATAGATAGATTAGTTAGAAAGAAAGAAAGAAAAAAAGATTAGTAAGAAAGAAAGAAAGATTAGTTAGAAAGAAAGAAAGATAGATTAGTTACAAAGAAAAAGAAAGATAGATTAGTTAGAAAGAAAGAAAGATAGATTGGTTAGAAAGAAAGAAAGAAAGAAAGTTAATTAAAAAGAAAGAAAGAAAGAAAGATTAGTTAGAAAGATAGATTAGTTAGAAAGAAAGAAAGAAAAAAATATTAGTAAGAAAGAAAGATAGATTAGTTAGAAAGAAAGAAAGAAAGATAGATTAGTAAGAAAGAAAGAAAGATTAGTTAGAAAGAAAGAAAGATAGATTAGTTAGAAAGAAAAAGAAAGATAGATCAGTTAGAAAGAAAGAAAGATAGATTAGTTAGAAAGAAAGAAAGAAAGTTAATTAAAAAGAAAGAAAGAAAGTAAGATAGATTAGTTAGAAAGAAAGAAAGATAGATTAGAAAGAAAGAAAGATAGATTAGTTAGAAAGAAAGATAGATTAGTTAGAAAGAAAGATAAATTAGTTAGAAAGAAAGATAGATTAGTTAAAAAACAAAGAAAGAGATTTGTTAGAAAGAAAGATAGATTAGTTAGAAAGATAGATTAGTTAGAAAGAAAGATAGATTAGTTAGAAAGAAAGATAACTTAGTTAGAAATAAAGAAAGATAGATTATTTAAAAAACAAAGAAAGATGGATTTGATAGAAAGAAAGATAGATTAGTTAGAAAAAAAGAAAGATAGATTAGTTAGAAAGAAAGAAAGATAAATTAGTTAGAAAGTAAGATAGATTAGTTAGAAAGAAAGATAGATTAGTTAGAAAGAAAGAAAGATAGATTAGTTAGAAAGATAGATAGATAAGTTAGAAAGAAAGAAAGAAAGATTAGTTAGAAAGAAAGATAGATTGGTTAGAAAGAAAGAAAGATTAGTTAGAAAGAAAGATAGATAGATTAGTTAGAAAGAAAAAAGATAGATTAGTTAGAAAGAAAGAAAGAAAGAAAGAAAGAAAGAAAGATTGGTTAGAAAGAAAGATAGATTAGTTAGAAAGATAGAAAGAAAGATAGATTAGTTAGAAAGAAAGAAACATAGATTAGTTAGAAAGAAAGAAAGAAAGATAGATTAGTTAGAAAGAAAGAAAGATTAGTTAGAAAGAAAGATAGATTAGTTAGAAAGAAAGATAGATTAGTTAGAAAGATAGATAGATAGATAGATTAGTTAGAAAGAAAGAAAGATAGATTAGTTAGAAAGAAAGATAGATAGATTAGTTAGAAAGAAAGATAGATTAGTTAGAAAGAAAGATAGATTAGTTAGAAAGATAGATAGATAGATAGATAGATTAGTTAGAAAGAAAGAAAGATAGATTAGTTAGAAAGAAAGATAGATAGATTAGTTAGAAAGAAAGATAGATTAGTTAGAAAGAAAGAAAGATAGATTAGTTAGAAAGAATGAAAAAAGAAAGAAAGAAAGAAAGATTGGTTAGAAAGAAAGATAGATTAGTTAGTAAGAAAGATATAAAGAAAGATGGATTAGTTAGAAAGAAAGAAACATAGATTAGTTAGAAAGAAAGAAAGAAAGAAAGATAGATTAGTTAGAAAGACTAGTTAGTTAGAAAGAAAGAGATAGATTAGTTAGAAAGAAAGATAGATAGATAGATAGATAGATTAGTTAGAAAGAAAGAAAGATAGATTAGTTAGAAAGAAAGAAAGATATATTAGTTAGAAAGAAAGATAGATAGATTAGTTAGAAAAAAAAGATAGATTAGTTAGAAAGAAAGAAAGATAGATTAGTTAGAAAGAAAGATAGATAGATTAGTTAGAAAGAAAGAAAGATTAGTTAGAAAGAAAGAAAGAATGATAGATTGGTTAGAAAGAAAGAAAGATAGATTAGTAAGAAAGAAAGAAAGGAATAAAGAACGATAGATTAGTTAGAAATAAAGATAAAGTAGTTAGAAAGAAAGATAGATAGATTAGTTAGAAAGAAAGATAGATAGATAGATTAGTTAGAAAGATAGATTATTTAGAAAGAAAGAAAGATAGATTAGTTAGAAAGAAAGAAAGATTAGTTAGAAAGAAAGAAAGATTAGTTAGAAAGAAAGATAGATAGATTAGTTAGAAAGAAAAAAAGAAAGAAAGAAAGAAAGAAAGAAAAATTGGTTAGAAAGAAAGATAGATTAGTTTGAAAGATAGAGATTAGTTAGAAAGAAAGAAAAGATTAGTTAGAATGAAAGAAAGATAGATAGATTAGTTAGAAAGAAAGAAAGATAGATAGATTAGTTAGAAAGAAAGAAAGATTAGTTAGAAAGAAAAAAGATAGATTAGTTAGAAAGAAAGAATAAAAGAAAGTAAGAAAGAAAGAATGAAAGATTGGTTAGAAAGAAAGAGATTAGTTAGAAAGATAGATAGATTAGTTAGAAAGAAAGAAAAGTTAGAATGAAAGAAAGATAGAGTAGTTAGAAAGAAAGAAAGACAGATAGATTAGTTAGAAAGAAAGATAGATTAGTTAGAAAGAAAGTAAGGTAGATTAGTTAGAAAGAAAGATAGATTAGTTAGAAAGAAGAAAGATAGATTAGTTAGAAAGAAAGAAAGATTAGTTAGAAAGAAAGAAAGATAGATCAGTTAGCAAGAAATAAATATTAGTTAGAAAGAAAGAAAGATTAGTTTGAAAGAAAGAAAGATTAGTTTGAAAGAAAGATAGATTAGTAAGAAAGAAAGAAATAAAGAAAGATTAGGTAGAAAGAAAGAAAGATTAGTTAGAAAGAAAGAAAGATAAGTTAGAAAGATAGATAGATAGATAGATAGATAGATAGATAGATAGATAGATAAAGTTCATTAGTACATATAGAATGGTAGTTTAATTGAATCTAGGGCTTCAGGGAGTTTAGATTTGAGTTTTTGTGTTGTTCACTACTGGGCCACCGTAGTCTTGGCTCAATTTGAACTGTTGCAATGAAAGTCAATGGGATTTTTATGATTTTTAATATTAATTTTTAAGAAATCTGAAAGTCAAATCAGTTTGAAAAGATATAGCACACCGAGTCAGAACAGTCTGAAGGTCTGACCCGAGTTTGGAGTTTGTAGAGTTAAAGCTCTAGGACGAGTTAGAGTCAGAATTTTTTGGGTAAGAAAAATAAGAAGAAGAAGAATAACTAGAAAAAGTTCGTCGAGACAAACTTTAAGTTGGCTTGTGAAAGTTTGGACCAATAAGTTTGAAGAAGTTTAAAGTTTAAATTAGTTTAAAGTTTAATTAGTTTATAGTTCAGTAAGAAAGAAAGAAAGATAGATTAGTTAGAAAGAAAGATAAAAAAAAGATTAGTAAGAAAGAAAGAAAGATAGATTAGTTAGAAAGAAAGAAAGAAAGAAAGATAGATTAGTTAGAAATAAAAAAATAAAAAAAGATTAGTAAGAAAGAAAGATAGATTAGTTAGAAAGAAAGAAAGATAGATTAGTAAGAAAGAAAGAAAGATAGATTAGTAAGAAAGAAAGAAAGAAAAAAATAGTAAGAAAGAAAGAAAGATAGATTAGTAAGAAAGAGAAAGAAAGATAGATTAGTTAGAAATAAAAAAATAAAAAAAGATTAGTAAGAAAGAAAGATAGATTAGTTAGAAAGAAAGAAGGAAAGAAAGATAGATTAGTAAGAAAGAAAAAAAGATAGATTAGTAAGAGAAAGATTGATTAGTAAGAAAGATAGATAGATTAGTTAGACAGAGAGAAAAAAGATTAGTAAGAAAGAAAGATAGATTAGTAAGAAAGAAAGAAAGATAGATTAGTTAGAAAGAAAGAAAGATAGATTAGTAAGAAAGAAAGATAGATTAGTAAGAAAGAAAGAAAGAAAAAGATTAGTAAGAAAGAAAGAAAGATAGATTAGTTAGAAAGAAAGAAAAAAGATTAGTAAGAAAGAAAGAAAGATTAGTAAGAAAGAAAGATAGATTAGTTAGAAAGAAAGAAAGAAAAAAGATTAGTAAGAAAGAAAGAAAAAAAGATTAGTAAGAAAGAAAGAAAGATAGATTAGTAAGAAAGAAAGAAAGAAAAAAAGATTAGCAAGAAAGAAAGAAAGAAAGATAGATTAGTTAGAAAGAAAGAAAAAAAAGATTAGTAAGAAAGAAAGAAAGAAAGAAAAAAAGATTAGTAAGAAAGAAAGATAGATTAGTTAGAAAGAAAGAAAAAAAAGATTAGTAAGAAAGAAAGAAAGAAAAAAAGATTAGTAAGAAAGAAAGATAGATTAGTTAGAAAGAAAGAAAAAAGATTAGTAAGAAAGAAAGAAAAAAAGATTAGTAAGAAAGAAAGAAAGATAGATTAGTTAGAAAGAAAGAAAGAAAAAAAGATTAGCAAGAAAGAAAGAAAGAAAGATAGATTAGTTAGAAAGAAAGAAAAAAAAGATTAGTAAGAAAGAAAGAAAGAAAGAAAAAAAGATTAGTAAGAAAGAAAGAAAAAAAGATTAGTAAGAAAGAAAGATAGATTAGTAAGAAAGAAAGAAAGAAAAAAAGATTAGCAAGAAAGAAAGAAAGATAGATTAGTTAGAAAGAAAGAAAAAAAAGATTAGTAAGAAAGAAAGAAAGAAAAAAAGATTAGTAAGAAAGAAAGATAGATTAGTTAAAAAGAAAGAAAGAAAAAAGATTAGTAAGAAAGAAAGAAAAAAGATTAGCAAGAAAGAAAGAAAGAAAGATAGATTAGTTAGAAAGAAAGAAAAAAAAGATTAGTAAGAAAGAAAGAAAGAAAGAAAAAAAGATTAGTAAGAAAGAAAGATAGATTAGTTAGAAAGAAAGAAAAAAGATTAGTAAGAAAGAAAGAAAAAAAGATTAGTAAGAAAGAAAGAAAGATAGATTAGTAAGAAAGAAAGAAAAAAAGATTAGTAAGAAAGAAAGAAGGATAGATTAGTAAGAAAGAAAGAAAGAAAAAAGATTAGCAAGAAAGAAAGAAAGAAAGATAGATTAGTTAGAAAGAAAGAAAAAAAAGATTAGTTAGAAAGAAAGAAAGAAAGAAAAAAAGATTAGTAAGAAAGAAAGAAAGAAAGAAAAAAAGATTAGTAAGAAAGAAAGATAGATTAGTTAGAAAGAAAGAAAAAAGATTAGTAAGAAAGAAAGAAAAAAAGATTAGTAAGAAAGAAAGATAGATTAGTAAGAAAGAAAGAAAAAAGATTAGAAAGAAAGAAAGATAGATTAGTAAGAAAGAAAGAAAGAAAAAAAGATTAGCAAGAAAGAAAGAAAGATAGATTAGTTAGAAAGAAAGAAAAAAAAGATTAGTAAGAAAGAAAGAAAGATAGATTAGTAAGAAAGAAAGATAGATTAGTTAGAAAGAAAGAAAGAAAAAAGATTAGTAAGAAAGAAAGAAAAAAAGATTAGTAAGAAAGAAAGAAAGAAAACAAGATTAGTAAGAAAGAAAGAAAGATAGATTAGTTAGAAAGAAAGAAAGAAAAAAAGATTAGTAAGAAAGAAAGATAGATTAGTAAGAAAGAAAGATAGAAAAAAAGATTAGTAAGAAAGAAAGAAAGATAGATTAGTAAGACAGAAAGAAAGAAAAAAAGATTAGTAAGAATGAAAGAAAGATAGATTAGTAAGAAAGAAAGAAAGATAGATTAGTAAGAAAGAAAGAAAGAAAAAAAGATTAGTAAGAATGAAAGAAAGATAGATTAGTAAGAAAGAAAGAAAGATAGATTAGTAAGAAAGAAAGAAAGAAAAAGATTAGTAAGAAAGAAAGAAAGATAGATTAGTAAGAAAGAAAGAAAGAAAAAAGATTAGCAAGAAAGAAAGAAAGAAAGATAGATTAGTTAGAAAGAAAGATAGATAGATTAGTTAGAAAGAAAGATAGATTAGTTAGAATGAAAGAAAGATAGAGTAGTTAGAAAGAAAGAAAGATAGATTAGTTAGAAAGAAAGAGATTAGTTAGAAAGAAAGAAAGAGATTAGTTAGAAAGAAAGAGATTAGTTAGAAAGAAAGATAGATAGATTAGTTAGAAAGAAAGAGATTAGTTAGAAAGAAAGATAGATAGATTATTTAGAAAGAAACATAGATAGATTAGTTAGAAAGAAAGATAGATTAGTTAGAAAGAAACATAGATAGATTAGTTAGAAAGAAATAAAGAAATAAAGATAGATTAGTTTGAAAGAAATAAAGAAAGATAGATTAGTTAGAAAGAAAAAAAGATAGATTAGTTAGAAAGAAATAAAGAAATAAAGATAGATTAGTTAGAAAGAAAGAAAGATAGATTAGTTAGAAAGAAAGAAAGATAGATTAGTTAGAAAGAAAAAAGATAGATTAGTTTGAAAGAAATAAAGAAAGATAGATTAGTTAGAAAGAAAGATAGATAGATTAGTTAGAAAGAAAGAGATTAGTTAGAAAGAAACATAGATAGATTAGTTAGAAAGAAAGAAAGATAGATTAGTTAGAAGGAAATATTAGTTAGAAAGAAAGAAAGATAGATTAGTTAGAAAGAAAGAAAGATAGATTAGTTTGAAAGAAATAAAGAAAGATAGATTAGTTAGAAAGAAAGAAAGAAAGAAAGAAAGATAGATAGATAGATAGATAGATAGATAGATAGATAGATAGATAGATAGATAGATAGATAGATAGATAGATAAGAAAGAAAGATAGATTAGTTAGAAATAAAGATATATAGATAGATTAGTTAGAAAGAAAGAAAGATAGATAGATAGATAGATAGATAGATAGATAGATAGATAGATAGATAGATAGATAGATAGATAGATAGATAGATAGATAGATAGATAAGAAAGAAAGATAGATTAGTTAGAAAGAAAGATAGATTAGTTAGAAAGAAAGAAAGATAGATTAGTTAGAAAGAAAGAAAGATAGATTAGTTAGAAAGAAAGAAAGATAGATTAGTTAGAAAGAAAAAAAGATAGATTAGTTAGAAAGAAAGAGATTAGTTAGAAAGAAAGAAAGAGATTAGTTAGAAAGAAAGAGATTAGTTAGAAAGAAAGATAGATAGATTAGTTAGAAAGAAAGATAGATAGATTAGTTAGAAAGAAACATAGATAGATTAGTTAGAAAGAAAGAAAGATAGATTAGTTAGAAGGAAATATTAGTTAGAAAGAAAGATTAGTTAGAAAGAAAGAAAGATAGATTAGTTTAGAAATAAAGAGATTAGTTAGAAAGAAAGAAAGATAGATTAGTTAGAAAGGAAGAAAGATAGATTAGTTAGAAAGGAAGAAAGATCAGATAGATAGATAGATAGATAGATAGATAGATAGATAGATAGATAGATAAGTTAGAAAGAGATAGATAGATAGATAGATAGATAGATAGATAGATAGATAGATAGATAGATAGATAGATAGATAGATAGATAGATAGAGTTCATAAGTACATATAGAATGGGAGTTTAATTGAGTCCAAGGCTTTAGGGAATTTAGATTTGAGTTTATTTGGTGTAGACTACTGGGCCACCGTAGTCTTGGCTCATTTTGAACTGTTACAATGAAAGTCAATGGGATTTTTATGATTTTTAATATTAATTTTTAAGAAATCTGAAAGTCAAATCAGTCTGAAAAGATATAGCACACTAAGTCAGAACAGTTTGAAGGTCTGACCCGAGTTTGGAGTTTGTAGAGTTAAAGCTCTAGGACGAGTTAGAGTTTAAATTTTAGAGTCAGAAGAATAATAATAATAATAATAAGTTTAAATAGGATTTCAGTAAGTTGGCTTTCTCAAGCCAACTTAATAATAAGTTTAAATAGGATTTCAGTAAGTTGGCTTTTCCAAGCCAACTTAACTAGAAAAAGTTCGTCGAGACAAACTTTAAGTTGGCTTGTGAAAGTTTGGACCAATAAGTTTGAAGAAGTTTAAAGTTTAAATTAGTTTAAAGTTTAATTAGTTTATAGTTCAGTAAGAAAGAAAGAAAGATAGATTAGTTAGAAAGAAAGAAAGAAAAAAAGATTAGTAAGAAAGAAAGAAAGATAGATTAGTTAGAAAGAAAGAAAGAAAGAAAGAAAGAAAGATAGATTAGTTAGAAATAAAAAAATAAAAAAAGATTAGTAAGAAAGAAAGATAGATTAGTTAGAAAGAAAGAAAGATAGATTAGTAAGAAAGAAAGAAAGATAGATTAGTAAGAAAGAAAGAAAGAAAAAAAAATAGTAAGAAAGAAAGAAAGATAGATTAGTAAGAAAGAGAAAGAAAGATAGATTAGTTAGAAATAAAAAAATAAAAAAAGATTAGTAAGAAAGAAAGATAGATTAGTTAGAAAGAAAGAAGGAAAGAAAGATAGATTAGTAAGAAAGAAAAAAAGATACATTAGTAAGAGAAAGATTGATTAGTAAGAAAGATAGATAGATTAGTTAGAAAGAGAGAAAAAAGATTAGTAAGAAAGAAAGATAGATTAGTAAGAAAGAAAGAAAGATAGATTAGTTAGAAAGAAAGAAAGATAGATTAGTAAGAAAGAAAGAAAGATTAGTAAGAAAGAAAGAAAGAAAAAGATTAGTAAGAAAGAAAGAAAGATAGATTAGTTAGAAAGAAAGAAAAAAGATTAGTAAGAAAGAAAGAAAAAAAGATTAGTAAGAAAGAAAGATAGATTAGTTAGAAAGAAAGAAAGAAAAAAGATTAGTAAGAAAGAAAGAAAAAAAGATTAGTAAGAAAGAAAGAAAGATAGATTAGTAAGAAAGAAAGAAAGAAAAAAAGATTAGCAAGAAAGAAAGAAAGAAAGATAGATTAGTTAGAAAGAAAGAAAAAAAGATTAGTAAGAAAGAAAGAAAGAAAGAAAAAAAGATTAGTAAGAAAGAAAGATAGATTAGTTAGAAAGAAAGAAAAAAGATTAGTAAGAAAGAAAGAAAGATAGATTAGTAAGAAAGAAAGAAAGAAAAAAGATTAGCAAGAAAGAAAGAAAGAAAGATAGATTAGTTAGAAAGAAAGAAAAAAAAGATTAGTAAGAAAGAAAGAAAGAAAGAAAAAAAGATTAGTAAGAAAGAAAGATAGATTAGTTAGAAAGAAAGAAAGAAAAAAGATTAGTAAGAAAGAAAGAAAAAAAGATTAGTAAGAAAGAAAGAAAGATAGATTAGTAAGAAAGAAAGAAAGAAAAAAAGATTAGCAAGAATGAAAGAAAGAAAGAAAGATAGATTAGTTAGAAAGAAAGAATAAAAAGATTAGTAAGAAAGAAAGAAAGAAAGAAAGAAAAAAAGATTAGTAAGAAAGAAAGATAGATTAGTTAGAAAGAAAGAAAGAAAAAAGATTAGTAAGAAAGAAAGAAAAAAAGATTAGTAAGAAAGAAAGAAAGATAGATTAGTAAGAAAGAAAGAAAGAAAAAAAGATTAGTAAGAAAGAAAGAAAGATAGATTAGTAAGAAAGAAAGATAGAAAAAAAGATTAGTAAGAAAGAAAGAAAGATAGATTAGTAAGACAGAAAGAAAGAAAAAAAGATTAGTAAGAATGAAAGAAAGATAGATTAGTAAGAAAGAAAGATAGATTAGTAAGAAAGAAAGAAAGAAAAAAAGATTAGTAAGAATGAAAGAAAGATAGATTAGTAAGAAAGAAAGAAAGATAGATTAGTAAGAAAGAAAGAAAGAAAAAAAGATTAGTAAGAAAGAAAGAAAGATAGATTAGTAAGAAAGAAAGAAAGAAAAAAGATTAGCAAGAAAGAAAGAAAGAAAGATAGATTAGTTAGAAAGAAAGATAGATAGATTAGTTAGAAAGAAAGATAGATTAGTTAGAATGAAAGAAAGATAGAGTAGTTAGAAAGAAAGAAAGATAGATTAGTTAGAAAGAAAGTTCGATTAGTTAGAAAGAAAGAAAGATAGATTAGAAAGAAAGATAGATAGATAGATAGATTAGTTAGAAAGAAAGATAAATAGATTTGTTAGAAAGAAAGAAAGAAAGATAGATTAGTTAGTTAGAAAGAAAGTTAGATTAGTTAGAAAGAAAGATAGATTAGTTAGAATGAAAGAAAGATAGAGTAGTTAGAAAGAAAGAAAGATAGATTAGTTAGAAAGAAAGATAGATAAGTTAGAAAGAAAGATATATAGATTAGTTAGAAAGAAAGATAGATTAGTTAGAAAGAAAGATAGATTAGTTAGAATGAAAGAAAGATAGAGTAGTTAGAAAGAAAGAAAGATTAGTTAGAAAGAAAGATAGATTAGTTAGAAAGAAAGATAGATTAGTTAGAAAGAAAGATAGATTAGTTAGAAAGAAAGAAAGAAAAAAGATTAGTAAGAAAGAAAGAAAAAAAGATTAGTAAGAAAGAAAGAAAGATAGATTAGTAAGAAAGAAAGAAAGAAAGAAAGATTAGCAAGAAAGAAAGAAAGAAAGATAGATTAGTTAGAAAGAAAGAAAAAAAAGATTAGTAAGAAAGAAAGAAAAAAAGATTAGTAAGAAAGAAAGATAGATTAGTTAGAAAGAAAGAAAAAAGATTAGTAAGAAAGAAAGAAAGATAGATTAGTAAGAAAGAAAGAAAGAAAAAAGATTAGCAAGAAAGAAAGAAAGAAAGAAAGATAGATTAGTTAGAAAGAAAGAAAAAAAAGATTAGTAAGAAAGAAAGAAAGAAAGAAAAAAAGATTAGTAAGAAAGAAAGATAGATTAGTTAGAAAGAAAGAAAGAAAAAAGATTAGTAAGAAAGAAAGAAAAAAAGATTAGTAAGAAAGAAAGAAAGATAGATTAGTAAGAAAGAAAGAAAGAAAAAAGATTAGCAAGAAAGAAAGAAAGAAAGAAAGATAGATTAGTTAGAAAGAAAGAAAAAAAAGATTAGTAAGAAAGAAAGAAAGAAAGAAAGAAAAAAAGATTAATAAGAAAGAAAGATAGATTAGTTAGAAAGAAAGAAAGAAAAAAGATTAGTAAGAAAGAAAGAAAAAAAGATTAGTAAGAAAGAAAGAAAGATAGATTAGTAAGAAAGAAAGAAAGAAAAAAAGATTAGTAAGAAAGAAAGAAAGATAGATTAGTTAGAAAGAAAGAAAGAAAAAAAGATTAGTAAGAAAGAAAGATAGATTAGTAAGAAAGAAAGATAGAAAAAAAGATTAGTAAGAAATAAAGAAAGATAGATTAGTAAGACAGAAAGAAAGAAAAAAAGATTAGTAAGAATGAAAGAAAGATAGATTAGTAAGAAAGAAAGAAAGATAGATTAGTAAGAAAGAAAGAAAGAAAAAAAGATTAGTAAGAATGAAAGAAAGATAGATTAGTAAGAAAGAAAGAAAGATAGATTAGTAAGAAAGAAAGAAAGAAAAAAAGATTAGTAAGAAAGAAAGAAAGATAGATTAGTAAGAAAGAAAGAAAGAAAAAAGATTAGCAAGAAAGAAAGAAAGAAAGATAGATTAGTTAGAAAGAAAGATAGATAGATTAGTTAGAAAGAAAGATAGATTAGTTAGAATGAAAGAAAGATAGAGTAGTTAGAAAGAAAGAAAGATAGATTAGTTAGAAAGAAAGTTCGATTAGTTAGAAAGAAAGAAAGATAGATTAGAAAGAAAGATAGATAGATAGATAGATTAGTTAGAAAGAAAGATAAATAGATTTGTTAGAAAGAAAGAAAGATAGATTAGTTAGTTAGAAAGAAAGTTAGATTAGTTAGAAAGAAAGATAGATTAGTTAGAATGAAAGAAAGATAGAGTAGTTAGAAAGAAAGAAAGATAGATTAGTTAGAAAGAAAGATAGATAAGTTAGAAAGAAAGATATATAGATTAGTTAGAAAGAAAGATAGATTAGTTAGAAAGAAAGATAGATTAGTTAGAATGAAAGAAAGATAGAGTAGTTAGAAAGAAAGAAAGATTAGTTAGAAAGAAAGATAGATTAGTTAGAAAGAAAGATAGATTAGTTAGAAAGAAAGATAGATTAGTTAGAAAGAAAGATAGATTAGTTAGAATGAAAGAAAGATAGAGTAGTTAGAAAGAAAGAAAGATAGATTAGTTAGAAAGAAAGATAGATTAGTTAGAATGAAAGAAAGATAGAGTAGTTAGAAAGAAAAAAGATAGATCAGTTAGAAAGAAAGATAGATTAGTTAGAAAGAAAAAAGATAGATTAGTTAGAATGAAAGAAAAAATAGATTAGTTAGAAAGAAAGAAAGAAAGAGATGTATAGATAGAAAGAGAGATAGATAGTTGAAAGAGATAGATGGATAGATAGATAGATAGATAGATAGATAGATAGATAGATAGATAGATAGATAGATAGATAGATAGATAATAAGTTTATTAGTACATATAGAATGGTAGTTTAATTGAGTCTAGGGCTTCAGGGAGTTTAGATTTGAGTTTATTTGGTGTCCACTGCTGGGCCACCGTAGTCTTGGCTCAATTTGAACTGTTGCAATGAAAGTCAATGGGATTTTTATGATTTTTCATATTAATTTTTAAGAAATCTGAAAGTCAAATCAGTTTGAAAAGATATAGCACGCCGAGTCAGAACAGTCTGAAGGTCTGACCCGAGTTTGGAGTTTGTAGAGTTAAAGCTCTAGGACGAGTTAGAGTCAGAATTTTTTGGGTAAGAAAAATAAGAAGAAGAAGAATAATAACTAGAAAAAGTTCGTCGAGACAAACTTTAAGTTGGCTTGTGAAAGTTTGGACCAATAAGTTTGAAGAAGTTTAAAGAAGTTTAAAGTTTAATTAGTTTATAGTTTAGTAAGAA
Source organism: Semotilus atromaculatus (assembly GCA_031834385.1). Lineage (NCBI taxonomy): Eukaryota > Metazoa > Chordata > Actinopteri > Cypriniformes > Leuciscidae > Semotilus > Semotilus atromaculatus. The sequence continues at coordinate 9,053,715 of JAULUF010000002.1, read as the reverse complement.
AGAAAGAAAGATAGATTAGTTAGAAAGAAAGAAAAAAAGATTAGTAAGAAAGAAAGAAAGATAGATTAGTTAGAAAGAAAGAAAGAAAGAAAGATAGATTAGTTAGAAAGAAAGATAGATTAGTAAGAAAGAAAGAAAGAAATATAGATAAGTTAGAAAGAAAGAAAGAAAAAAAGATTAGTTAGAAAGAAAGAAAGAAAGATAGATTAGTTAGAAAAAAGAAAGAAAAAAAGATTAGTAAGAAAGAAAGAAAGAAAGATAGATTAGTTAGAAAGAAAGAAAGAGATTAGTTAGAAAGAAAGATAGATTAGTAAGAAAGAAAGAAAGAAAGAAAGATAGATTAGTTAGAAAGAAAGATAGATTAGTAAGAAAGAAAAAAAGAAATATAGATAAGTTAGAAAGAAAGAAAGAAAAAAGATTAGTTAGAAAGAAAGAAAGAAAGATAGATTAGTTAGAAAAAAGAAAGAAAAAAAGATTAGTAAGAAAGAAAGAAAGAAAGATAGATTAGTTAGAAAGAAAGAAAGAAAGAGATTAGTTAGAAAGAAAGATAGATTAGTAAGAAAGAAAGAAAGAAAGAAATATAGATAAGTTAGAAAGAAAGAAAGATAGATTAGTTAGAAAGAAAGAAAGAAAAAAAGATTAGTAAGAAAGAAAGAAAGAAAGATAAATTAGTAAGAAAGAAAGATTGATTAGTAAGAAAGATAGAAAGATAGATAGATTAGTTAGAAAGAAAGAAAAAAAGATTAGTGAGAAAGAAAGAAAGAAAGAAAGAAAGATAGATTAGTTAGAAAGAAAGAAAGAAAGATTAGTTAGAAAGAAAAAAGGAAAGAAAGATAGATTAGTAAGAAAGAAAGAAAGAAAGATAAATTAGTAAGAAAGAAAGAAAGATTGATTAGTAAGAAAGATAGAAAGATAGATAGATTAGTTAGAAAGAAAGAAAGAAAAAGAGATTAGTGAGAAAGAAAGATAGATTAGTTAGAAAGAAAGAAAGAAAGAAAGAAAGTTAATTAAAAAGAAAGAAAGAAAGATAGATTAGGTAGAAAGAAAGATAGATAGAAAGATAGATAGATTAGTTAGAAAGAAAAAGAAAGATAGTTTTTATTTAGAAAGAAAGAAAGATAGATTAGTTAGAAAGAAAGAAAGAAAGAAAGAAAGAAAGAAAGTTAATTAAAAAGAAAGAAAGAAAGATAGATTAGGTAGAAAGAAAGATAGAAAGATAGATAGATTAGTTAGAAAGAAAGAAAGAAAATTAATTAAAGAGAAAGAAAGAAAGATTAGTTAGAAAGATAGATTAGTTAGAAAGAAAGAAAGAAAAAAAGATTAGTAAGAAAGAAAGATAGATTAGTTAGAAAGAAAGAAAGAAAGAAAGAAAGAGAAAGAAAGAAATATAGATAAGTTAGAAAGAAAGAAAGATAGATTAGTTAGAAAGAAAGAAAGATGGATTAGTTAGAAAGAAAGAAAAAAGATTAGTTAGAAAGAAAGAAAGAATGATAGATTAGTTAGAAAGAAAGAAAGAAAGAAAGAGATTAGTTAGAAAGAAAAAGAAAGATAGATTAGTTAGAAAGAAAGAAAGATAGATCAGTTAGAAAGAAAGAAAGAAAGAAAGAAAGTTAATTAAAAAGAAAGAAAGAAAGATTAGTTAGAAAGATAGATTAGTTAGAAAGAAAGAAAGAAAAAAAGATTAGTAAGAAAGAAAGAAAGAAAGAAAGATAGATTAGTTAGAAAGAAAGAAAAAAAGATTAGTTAGAAAGAAAGAAACATAGATTAGTTAGAAAAAAGAAAGAAAAAAAGATTAGTAAGAAAGAAAGATAGATTAGTTAGAAAGAAAAAAGGAAAGAAAGATAGATTAGTAAGAAAGAAAGAAAGAAAAAAAGATTAGTGAGAAAGAAAGATAGATTAGTTAGAAAGAAAGAAAGAAAGATTAGTTAGTAAGAAAAAGAAAGATAGATTAGTTAGAAAGAAAGAAAGATAAATTAGTTAGAAAGAAAGAAAGAAAGAAAGAAAGTTAATTAAAAAGAAAGAAAGAAAGATAGATTAGGTAGAAAGAAAGATAGAAAGATAGATAGATTAGTTAGAAAGAAAGAAAGAAAGTTAATTAAAAAGAAAGAAAGAAAGATTAGTTAGAAAGATAGATTAGTTAGAAAGAAAGAAAGAAAAAAAGATTAGTAAGAAAGAAAGATAGATTAGTTAGAAAGAAAGAAAGAAAGAAAGAAAGAAAGAAAGAAAGAAAGAAAGAAAGAAAGAGAAAGAAAGAAAGAAATATAGATAAGTTAGAAAGAAAGAAAGATAGATTAGTTAGAAAGAAAGAAAGATGGATTAGTTAGAAAGAAAGAAAAAAGATTAGTTAGAAAGAAAGAAAGATAGATTAGTTAGAAAGAAAAAAGGAAAGAAAGATAGATTAGTAAGAAAGAAAGGAAGAAAGATAGATTAGTGAGATAGATAGATTAGTTAGAAAGAAAGAAAGAAAAAAGATTAGTGAGAAAGAAAGATAGATTAGTTAGAGAGAAAGAAAGATGGATTAGTTAGAAAGAAAAAAAAAAGATTAGTAAGAAAGAAAGATAGATTAGTTAGAAAGAAAAAAGGAAAGAAAGATAGATTAGTAAGAAAGAAAGGAAGAAAGATAGATTAGTGAGATAGATAGATTAGTTAGAAAGAAAGAAAGAAAAAAGATTAGTGAGAAAGAAAGATAGATTAGTTAGAAAGAAAGAGATTAGTTAGAAAGAAAAAGAAAGATAGATTAGTTAGAAAGAAAGAAAGATAGATTAGTTAGAAAGAAAGAAAGAAAGAAAGAAAGTTAATTAAAAAGAAAAAAAGAAATATAGATTAGGTAGAAAGAAAGATAGATAGATTAGTTAGAAAGAAAGAAAGAAAGTTAATTAAAAAGAAAGAAAGAAAGATTAGTTAGAAGGATAGATTAGTTAGAAAGAAAGTAAGAAAGAAAGATAGATTAGTTAGTTAGAAAGAAAGAAAGAAATATAGATAAGTTAGAAAGAAAGAAAGATAGATTAGTTAGAAAGAAAGAAAAAAAGATTAGTTAGAAAGAAAGAATGAAAGATAGATAGATTAGTTAGAAAAAAAGAAAAAAAGATTAGTAAGAAAGAAAGAAAGATAGATTAGTTAGAAAGAAAAAAGGAAAGAAAGATATATTAGTAAGAAAGAAAGAAAGAAAGAGATTAGTGAGAAAGATAGATTAGTTAGAAAGAAAGAAAGAAAGATAGATTAGTTAGAAAGAAAAAGAAAGATAGATTAGTTAGAAAGAAAGATAGATTAGTTAGAAAGAAATAAATAAAGTTAATTAAAAAGAAAGAAAGATAGATAGATTAGTTAGAAAGAAAGAAAGAAAAAAAGATTAGTAAGAAAGAAAGAAAGATTAGTTAGAAAGAAAGAAAGATAGATTAGTTACAAAGAAAAAGAAAGATAGATTAGTTAGAAAGAAAGAAAGATAGATTGGTTAGAAAGAAAGAAAGAAAGAAAGTTAATTAAAAAGAAAGAAAGAAAGAAAGATTAGTTAGAAAGATAGATTAGTTAGAAAGAAAGAAAGAAAAAAATATTAGTAAGAAAGAAAGATAGATTAGTTAGAAAGAAAGAAAGAAAGATAGATTAGTAAGAAAGAAAGAAAGATTAGTTAGAAAGAAAGAAAGATAGATTAGTTAGAAAGAAAAAGAAAGATAGATCAGTTAGAAAGAAAGAAAGATAGATTAGTTAGAAAGAAAGAAAGAAAGTTAATTAAAAAGAAAGAAAGAAAGTAAGATAGATTAGTTAGAAAGAAAGAAAGATAGATTAGAAAGAAAGAAAGATAGATTAGTTAGAAAGAAAGATAGATTAGTTAGAAAGAAAGATAAATTAGTTAGAAAGAAAGATAGATTAGTTAAAAAACAAAGAAAGAGATTTGTTAGAAAGAAAGATAGATTAGTTAGAAAGATAGATTAGTTAGAAAGAAAGATAGATTAGTTAGAAAGAAAGATAACTTAGTTAGAAATAAAGAAAGATAGATTATTTAAAAAACAAAGAAAGATGGATTTGATAGAAAGAAAGATAGATTAGTTAGAAAAAAAGAAAGATAGATTAGTTAGAAAGAAAGAAAGATAAATTAGTTAGAAAGTAAGATAGATTAGTTAGAAAGAAAGATAGATTAGTTAGAAAGAAAGAAAGATAGATTAGTTAGAAAGATAGATAGATAAGTTAGAAAGAAAGAAAGAAAGATTAGTTAGAAAGAAAGATAGATTGGTTAGAAAGAAAGAAAGATTAGTTAGAAAGAAAGATAGATAGATTAGTTAGAAAGAAAAAAGATAGATTAGTTAGAAAGAAAGAAAGAAAGAAAGAAAGAAAGATTGGTTAGAAAGAAAGATAGATTAGTTAGAAAGATAGAAAGAAAGATAGATTAGTTAGAAAGAAAGAAACATAGATTAGTTAGAAAGAAAGAAAGAAAGATAGATTAGTTAGAAAGAAAGAAAGATTAGTTAGAAAGAAAGATAGATTAGTTAGAAAGAAAGATAGATTAGTTAGAAAGATAGATAGATAGATAGATTAGTTAGAAAGAAAGAAAGATAGATTAGTTAGAAAGAAAGATAGATAGATTAGTTAGAAAGAAAGATAGATTAGTTAGAAAGAAAGATAGATTAGTTAGAAAGATAGATAGATAGATAGATAGATAGATTAGTTAGAAAGAAAGAAAGATAGATTAGTTAGAAAGAAAGATAGATAGATTAGTTAGAAAGAAAGATAGATTAGTTAGAAAGAAAGAAAGATAGATTAGTTAGAAAGAATGAAAAAAGAAAGAAAGAAAGAAAGATTGGTTAGAAAGAAAGATAGATTAGTTAGTAAGAAAGATATAAAGAAAGATGGATTAGTTAGAAAGAAAGAAACATAGATTAGTTAGAAAGAAAGAAAGAAAGAAAGATAGATTAGTTAGAAAGACTAGTTAGTTAGAAAGAAAGAGATAGATTAGTTAGAAAGAAAGATAGATAGATAGATAGATAGATTAGTTAGAAAGAAAGAAAGATAGATTAGTTAGAAAGAAAGAAAGATATATTAGTTAGAAAGAAAGATAGATAGATTAGTTAGAAAAAAAAGATAGATTAGTTAGAAAGAAAGAAAGATAGATTAGTTAGAAAGAAAGATAGATAGATTAGTTAGAAAGAAAGAAAGATTAGTTAGAAAGAAAGAAAGAATGATAGATTGGTTAGAAAGAAAGAAAGATAGATTAGTAAGAAAGAAAGAAAGGAATAAAGAACGATAGATTAGTTAGAAATAAAGATAAAGTAGTTAGAAAGAAAGATAGATAGATTAGTTAGAAAGAAAGATAGATAGATAGATTAGTTAGAAAGATAGATTATTTAGAAAGAAAGAAAGATAGATTAGTTAGAAAGAAAGAAAGATTAGTTAGAAAGAAAGAAAGATTAGTTAGAAAGAAAGATAGATAGATTAGTTAGAAAGAAAAAAAGAAAGAAAGAAAGAAAGAAAGAAAAATTGGTTAGAAAGAAAGATAGATTAGTTTGAAAGATAGAGATTAGTTAGAAAGAAAGAAAAGATTAGTTAGAATGAAAGAAAGATAGATAGATTAGTTAGAAAGAAAGAAAGATAGATAGATTAGTTAGAAAGAAAGAAAGATTAGTTAGAAAGAAAAAAGATAGATTAGTTAGAAAGAAAGAATAAAAGAAAGTAAGAAAGAAAGAATGAAAGATTGGTTAGAAAGAAAGAGATTAGTTAGAAAGATAGATAGATTAGTTAGAAAGAAAGAAAAGTTAGAATGAAAGAAAGATAGAGTAGTTAGAAAGAAAGAAAGATAGATAGATTAGTTAGAAAGAAAGATAGATTAGTTAGAAAGAAAGTAAGGTAGATTAGTTAGAAAGAAAGATAGATTAGTTAGAAAGAAGAAAGATAGATTAGTTAGAAAGAAAGAAAGATTAGTTAGAAAGAAAGAAAGATAGATCAGTTAGCAAGAAATAAATATTAGTTAGAAAGAAAGAAAGATTAGTTTGAAAGAAAGAAAGATTAGTTTGAAAGAAAGATAGATTAGTAAGAAAGAAAGAAATAAAGAAAGATTAGGTAGAAAGAAAGAAAGATTAGTTAGAAAGAAAGAAAGATAAGTTAGAAAGATAGATAGATAGATAGATAGATAGATAGATAGATAGATAGATAGATAGATAGATAGATAAAGTTCATTAGTACATATAGAATGGTAGTTTAATTGAATCTAGGGCTTCAGGGAGTTTAGATTTGAGTTTTTGTGTTGTTCACTACTGGGCCACCGTAGTCTTGGCTCAATTTGAACTGTTGCAATGAAAGTCAATGGGATTTTTATGATTTTTAATATTAATTTTTAAGAAATCTGAAAGTCAAATCAGTTTGAAAAGATATAGCACACCGAGTCAGAACAGTCTGAAGGTCTGACCCGAGTTTGGAGTTTGTAGAGTTAAAGCTCTAGGACGAGTTAGAGTCAGAATTTTTTGGGTAAGAAAAATAAGAAGAAGAAGAATAACTAGAAAAAGTTCGTCGAGACAAACTTTAAGTTGGCTTGTGAAAGTTTGGACCAATAAGTTTGAAGAAGTTTAAAGAAGTTTAAAGTTTAATTAGTTTATAGTTTAGTAAGAAAGAAAGAAATATAGATTAGTTAGAAAGAAAGAAAAAAAGATTAGTAAGAAAGAAAGAAAGATAGATTAGTTAGAAAGAAAGAAAGAAAGAAAGAAAGATAGATTAGTTAGAAAGAAAGATAGATTTGTAAGAAAGAAAGAAATATAGATAAGTTAGAAAGAAAGAAAGAAAGATAGATTAGTTAGAAAAAAGAAAGAAAAAAAGATTAGTAAGAAAGAAAGAAAGATAGATTAGTTAGAAAGAAAGAAAGAAAGAGATTAGTTAGAAAGAAAGATAGATTAGTAAGAAAGAAAGAAAGAAAGAAATATAGATAAGTTAGAAAGAAAGAAAGATAGATTAGTTAGAAAGAAAGAAAGAAAAAAAGATTAGTAAGAAAGAAAGAAAGAAAGATAAATTAGTAAGAAAGAAAGAAAGATTGATTAGTAAGAAAGATAGAAAGATAGATAGATTAGTTAGAAAGAAAGAAAAAAAGATTAGTGAGAAAGAAAGAAAGAAAGAAAGAAAGATAGATTAGTTAGAAAGAAAGAAAGAAAGAAAGATTAGTTAGAAAGAAAAAAGGAAAGAAAGATAGATTAGTTAGAAAGAAAAAAGGAAAGAAAGATAGATTAGTAAGAAAGAAAGAAAGAAAGATAAATTAGTAAGAAAGAAAGAAAGATTGATTAGTAAGAAAGATAGAAAGATAGATAGATTAGTTAGAAAGAAAGAAAGAAAAAGAGATTAGTGAGAAAGAAAGATAGATTAGTTAGAAAGAAAGAAAGAAAGAAAGTTAATTAAAAAGAAAGAAAGAAAGATAGAAAGATAGATAGATTAGTTAGAAAGAAAAAGAAAGATAGTTTTTATTTAGAAAGAAAGAAAGATAGATTAGTTAGAAAGAAAGAAAGAAAGTTAATTAAAAAGAAAGAAAGAAAGATAGATTAGGTAGAAAGAAAGATAGAAAGATAGATAGATTAGTTAGAAAGAAAGAAAGAAAGTTAATTAAAGAGAAAGAAAGAAAGATTAGTTAGAAAGATAGATTAGTTAGAAAGAAAGAAAGAAAAAAAGATTAGTAAGAAAGAAAGATAGATTAGTTAGAAAGAAAGAAAGAAAGAAAGAAAGAGAAAGAAAGAAAGAAATATAGATAAGTTATAAAGAAAGAAAGATAGATTAGTTAGAAAGAAAGAAAGATGGATTAGTTAGAAAGAAAGAAAAAAGATTAGTTAGAAAGAAAGAAAGAAAGATAGATTAGTTAGAAAGAAAGAAAGAAAGAAAGAGATTAGTTAGAAAGAAAAAGAAAGATAGATTAGTTAGAAAGAAAGAAAGATAGATTAGTTAGAAAGAAAGAAAGAAAGTTAATTAAAAAGAAAGAAAGAAAGATTAGTTAGAAAGATAGATTAGTTAGAAAGAAAGAAAGAAAAAAGATTAGTAAGAAAGAAAGAAAGAAAGAAAGATAGATTAGTTAGAAAGAAAGAAAAAAAGATTAGTTAGAAAGAAAGAAACATAGATTAGTTAGAAAAAAGAAAGAAAAAAAGATTAGTAAGAAAGAAAGATAGATTAGTTAGAAAGAAAAAAGGAAAGAAAGATAGATTAGTAAGAAAGAAAAAGAAAAAAAGATTAGTGAGAAAGAAAGATAGATTAGTTAGAAAGAAAGAAAGAAAGAAAGATTAGTTAGTAAGAAAAAGAAAGATAGATTAGTTAGAAAGAAAGAAAGATAAATTAGTTAGAAAGAAAGAAAGAAAGAAAGAAAGAAAGTTAATTAAAAAGAAAGAAAGAAAGATAGATTAGGTAGAAAGAAAGATAGAAAGATAGATAGATTAGTTAGAAAGAAAGAAAGAAAGTTAATTAAAAAGAAAGAAAGAAAGATTAGTTAGAAAGATAGATTAGTTAGAAAGAAAGAAAGAAAAAAAGATTAGTAAGAAAGAAAGATAGATTAGTTAGAAAGAAAGAAAGAAAGAAAGAAAGAAAGAAAGAGAAAAAGAAATATAGATAAGTTAGAAAGAAAGAAAGATAGATTAGTTAGAAAGAAAGAAAGGTGGATTAGTTAGAAAGAAAGAAAAAAGATTAGTTAGAAAGAAAGAAAGAAAGATAGATTAGTTAGAAAGAAAAAAGGAAAGAAAGATAGATTACTAAGAAAGAAAGGAAGAAAGATAGATTAGTGAGATAGATAGATTAGTTAGAAAGAAAGAAAGAAAAAAGATTAGTGAGAAAGAAAGATAGATTAGTTAGAGAGAAAGAAAGATGGATTAGTTAGAAAGAAAGAAAAAAAGATTAGTAAGAAAGAAAGAAAGATAGATTAGTTAGAAAGAAAAAAGGAAAGAAAGATAGATTAGTAAGAAAGAAAGGAAGAAAGATAGATTAGTGAGATAGATAGATTAGTTAGAAAGAAAGAAAGAAAAAAGATTAGTGAGAAAGAAAGATAGATTAGTTAGAAAAAAAGAGATTAGTTAGAAAGAAAAAGAAAGATAGATTAGTAAGAAAGAAAGATAGATTAGTTAGAAAGAAAGAAAGAAAGAAAGAAAGAAAGTTAATTAAAAAGAAAAAAAGAAATATAGATTAGGTAGAAAGAAAGATAGATAGATTAGTAAGAAAGAAAGAAAGAAAGTTAATTAAAAAGAAAGAAAGAAAGATTAGTTAGAAGGATAGATTAGTTAGAAAGAAAGAAAGAAAGAAAGAAAGAAAGAAAGAAATATAGATAAGTTAGAAAGAAAGAAAGATAGATTAGTTAGAAAGAAAGAAAAAAAAGATTAGTTAGAAAGAAAGAATGAAAGATAGATAGATTAGTTAGAAAAAAGAAAGAAAAAAAGATTAGTAAGAAAGAAAGAAAGATAGATTAGTTAGAAAGAAAAAAGGAAAGAAAGATATATTAGTAAGAAAGAAAGAAAGAAAGATAGATTAGTGAGAAAGATAGATTAGTTAGAAAGAAAGAAAGAAAGATAGATTAGTTAGAAAGAAAAAGAAAGATAGATTAGTTAGAAGAAAGATAGATTAGTTAGAAAGAAAGAAAGAAATAAAGTTAATTAAAAAGAAAGAAAGAAAGAAAGATAGATAGATTAGTTAGAAAGAAAGAAAGAAAAAAAGATTAGTAAGAAAGAAAGAAAGATTAGTTAGAAAGAAAGAAAGATAGATTAGTTACAAAGAAAAAGAAAGATAGATTAGTTAGAAAGAAAGAAAGAGATTGGTTAGAAAGAAAGAAAGAAAGAAAGTTAATTAAAAAGAAAGAAAGAAAGAAAGATTAGTTAGAAAGATAGATTAGTTAGAAAGAAAGAAAGAAAAAAATATTAGTAAGAAAGAAAGATAGATTAGTTAGAAAGAAAGAAAGAAAGATAGATTAGTAAGAAAGAAAGAAAGATTAGTTAGAAAGAAAGAAAGATAGATTAGTTAGAAAGAAAAAGAAAGATAGATCAGTTAGAAAGAAAGAAAGATAGATTAGTTAGAAAGAAAGAAAGTTAATTAAAAAGAAAGAAAGTAAGATAGATTAGTTAGAAAGAAAGAAAGATAGATTAGAAAGAAAGAAAGATAGATTAGTTAGAAAGAAAGATAGATTAGTTAGAAAGAAAGATAAATTAGTTAGAAAGAAAGATAGATTAGTTAAAAAACAAAGAAAGAGATTTGTTAGAAAGAAAGATAGATTAGTTAGAAAGATAGATTAGTTAGAAAGAAAGATAGATTAGTTAGAAAGAAAGATAACTTAGTTAGAAATAAAGAAAGATAGATTATTTAAAAAACAAAGAAAGATGGATTTGATAGAAAGAAAGATAGATTAGCTAGAAAGATAGATTAGTTAGAAAAAAAGAAAGATAGATTAGTTAGAAAGAAAGAAAGATAAATTAGTTAGAAAGTAAGATAGATTAGTTAGAAAGAAAGATAGATTAGTTAGAAAGAAAGAAAGATAGATTAGTTAGAAAGATAGATAGATAAGTTAGAAAGAAAGAAAGAAAGATTAGTTAGAAAGAAAGAAAGATAGATTGGTTAGAAAGAAAGAAAGATTAGTTAGAAAGAAAGATAGATAGATTAGTTAGAAAGAAAAAAGATAGATTAGTTAGAAAGAAAGAAAGTAAGAAAGAAAGAAAGAAAGATTGGTTAGAAAGAAAGATAGATTAGTTAAAAAGGTAGAAAGAAAGATAGATTAGTTAGAAAGAAAGAAACATAGATTAGTTAGAAAGAAAGAAAGATAGATTAGTTAGAAAGAAAGATTAGTTAGTTAGAAAGAAAGAAAGATAGATTAGTTAGAAAGAAAGATAGATTAGTTAGAAAGATAGATAGATAGATAGATTAGTTAGAAAGAAAGAAAGATAGATTAGTTAGAAAGAAAGATAGATAGATTAGTTAGAAAGAAAGATAGATTAGTTAGAAAGAAAGATAGATTAGTTAGAAAGATAGATAGATAGATTAGTTAGAAAGAAAGAAAGATAGATTAGTTAGAAAGAAAGATAGATAGATTAGTTAGAAAGAAAGATAGATTAGTTAGAAAGAAAGAAAGATAGATTAGTTAGAAAGAATGAAAAAAGAAAGAAAGAAAGAAAGATTGGTTAGAAAGAAAGATAGATTAGTTAGTAAGAAAGATATAAAGAAAGATGGATTAGTTAGAAAGAAAGAAACATAGATTAGTTAGAAAGAAAGAAAGAAAGAAAGATAGATTAGTTAGAAAGACTAGTTAGTTAGAAAGAAAGAGATAGATTAGTTAGAAAGAAAGATAGATAGATAGATAGATTAGTTATAAAGAAAGAAAGATAGATTAGTTAGAAAGAAAGAAAGATATATTAGTTAGAAAGAAAGATAGATAGATTAGTTAGAAAAAAAAGATAGATTAGTTAGAAAGAAAGAAAGATAGATTAGTTAGAAAGAAAGATAGATAGATTAGTTAGAAAGAAAGAAAGATTAGTTAGAAAGAAAGAAAGAATGATAGATTGGTTAGAAAGAAAGAAAGATAGATTAGTAAGAAAGAAAGAAAGGAATAAAGAACGATAGATTAGTTAGAAATAAAGATAAAGTAGTTAGAAAGAAAGATAGATAGATTAGTTAGAAAGAAAGATAGATAGATAGATTAGTTAGAAAGAAAGATAGATTATTTAGAAAGAAAGAAAGATAGATTAGTTAGAAAGAAAGAAAGATTAGTTAGAAAGAAAGAAAGATTAGTTAGAAAGAAAGATAGATAGATTAGTTAGAAAGAAAGAAAGATTAGTTAGAAAGAAAAAAGATAGATTAGTTAGAAAGAAAGAATAAAAGAAAGTAAGAAAGAAAGAATGAAAGATTGGTTAGAAAGAAAGAGATTAGTTAGAAAGATAGATAGATTAGTTAGAAAGAAAGAAAAGTTAGAATGAAAGAAAGATAGAGTAGTTAGAAAGAAAGAAAGAGATTAGTTAGAAAGAAAGTAAGGTAGATTAGTTAGAAAGAAAGATAGATTAGTTAGAAAGAAAGATAGATTAGTTAGAAAGAAGAAAGATAGATTAGTTAGAAAGAAAGAAAGATTAGTTAGAAAGAAAGAAAGATAGATCAGTTAGCAAGAAAGAAATATTAGTTAGAAAGAAAGAAAGATTAGTTTGAAAGAAAGAAAGATTAGTTTGAAAGAAAGATAGATTAGTAAGAAAGAAAGAAATAAAGAAAGATTAGGTAGAAAGAAAGAAAGATTAGTTAGAAAGAAAGAAAGATAAGTTAGAAAGATAGATAGATAGATAGATAGATAAAGTTCATTAGTACATATAGAATGGTAGTTCAATTGAATCTAGGGCTTCAGGGAGTTTAGATTTGAGTTTTTGTGTTGTTCACTACTGGGCCACCGTAGTCTTGGCTCAATTTGAACTGTTGCAATGAAAGTCAATGGGATTTTTATGATTTTTAATATTAATTTTTAAGAAATCTGAAAGTCAAATCAGTTTGAAAAGATATAGCACACCGAGTCAGAACAGTCTGAAGGTCTGACCCGAGTTTGGAGTTTGTAGAGTTAAAGCTCTAGGACGAGTTAGAGTCAGAATTTTTTGGGTAAGAAAAATAAGAAGAAGAAGAAGAAGAAGAAGAATAATAAGTTTAAATAGGATTTCAGTAAGTTGGCTTTTCCAAGCCAACTTAATAATAAGTTTAAATAGGATTTCAGTAAGTTGGCTTTTCCAAGCCAACTTAATAAGTTTAAATAGGATTTCAGTAAGTTGGCTTTCTCAAGCCAACTTAATAATAAGTTTAAATAGGATTTCAGTAAGTTGGCTTTCTCAAGCCAACTTAATAATAATAAGTTTAAATAGGATTTCAGTAAGTTGGCTTTTCCAAGCCAACTTAATAATAAGTTTAAATAGGATTTCAGTAAGTTGGCTTTTCCAAGCCAACTTAATGACTGTATCAGCCACCATTCAAACTGTTCACTGATTAAGTTCGCAGATGATGCTGCCCTAGTTGGTTATCTAACAGATAATGAACAGGATTATAGGACTGAGGTTGACCATTTCCATGAATGGTGCAATAAAAACTCACTCATTTTAAACATTTCAAAAACAAAAGAAATGGTGATCGATTTTAGGAAAAAGCCCCCTCCACTGCAACCTGTTACTATTCAAGGGACATCAATTGAGATTGTGGAGGAGTATAAGTATTTGGGCACTATTATTGATTACAAACTCACCTGGTCTGCCAACTCACTAGCAAGATACTCGAAAGCACAGCAACAGCTTTATTTTTTAAGGAAACTGCGTAGTTTTAATGCAGAGACAACAACTTTGACATTGTTTTATTTACCTTTTATTCAGAGTGTGGTGACTTTCGCCATCCAGTGTTGGGGAGGGGGTCTTTCTGTCCAGAACAGGAACATGCTAGACAAGGTGACTAAAATGGGCAGGAAAATTACAGGATCCGATGTTAAAAGCATCTCCAATCTTACAGATCAGTATACCCTTAATTTAGCTCTGAGGATACTGGATGATCCATCCCACCCACTTTTCTCAGAGTTTTCCCCCCTACCCTCTGGACGTAGATTTCGAATGGCCCGAACAAAAACCAAACGTGCCATTACATCATTTGTGCCAAGGAGCATTCAGTTACTGAACAGATTGGACACAGGCACATAGATATTTTTTAATTGTGTATTATTAATTATCCATTTATTTAATTATTTATTGATTAATGTTAGCTATTGGACTGATGATTGCATGTTACCACCATTGCTGTGTTGTTTGTATTGTTGTTTATTTAGTTTTTTTGTATCCCCTACACAATGTCGTTGGATATTTGGGGTGGTTTACTGTTATCTGTGCTGATGTTCAATGTGGCTCCCTTGAGTGCAAAACAAATTCCCCTCGGGGCAATAAAGGTTTCATTCATTCATTCATTCATTAATTCATTCAAGAACTGTACTGTAAAAGGAAGCGTTACCGAATTTTCTTAGCAATGTTAAAACGCACATCAACCGATCACTTGTTTAGCGTTCATGTAAAAACTACATTCAGATTCACCAGTTGGAATGAATTCAGTTAGATTGAAACAAAAGGTGTGCATGTAAACAATGAATGGCGTCTGCAGAAAGCAAAAGCTGAATCCAGGACATTTTGGACGATCTCGACGGCCTGACATGTCCGGGAAAAAGAGGATGGTAACCCCTACTACTCTGCTTTCTCCACAGAACAAGAGCCTGCTAGATTAACTTCCAAAAAAAGATGGCTGACACTATGTGTATATTCTGTGAGTGAGATACCACCCTCTATGGGCGGGTTGAGAACACAAGGGCGAAAATTAAGATTTTTGCGTCATCTGAGGATTTTTTTCAAACAAAAAATACATAAATCTCTCGTCTCAGGGGGATATGAGGGCGGAATGCACGGTAATTCGAAAATACTACAGGTTTTCTTCTAATACAAAGCTTAATGCTAAATCCTGAAGAATCCCTTTTAACGACTGTGAAGCTTTGGGGTTAGACAATTGACAGGAGAGCACATGGCACAAGGAAACACATGACAAGCCATGTGCTCACACCAAACATGACAAAAAAAAAACAGCACATGGCCCGTAAAACAAATCACAAGCCATGTACTCACACAAAACGAGACATGAACACGCAGCTAATGAGAACACTCATAAGCCATGTGTTCACACAAACCATGACAACATGAAAGCACATGCTCTGCATGCTACAGAGTACAAGACAAAAAATTACATGAAGGCACATGAAGCAAGGCACATAGACAAGACAAAACAGGAGTATTGGGCTCTGTCACAAAACCAAGAAATAAAGACAAAAGTGAAAGTAGCGCGGGAAGGGGAGTGCTGCAGCCCCCCTAGTCATAGCATCAGCACCCCCTGGTGGGGGGCTGTGCACTAACATAATATTGTACTTAAAAACGTGAAAAAAAAGTTTTTTTTTTTTAAATAGACATAACATACGGTGTTTGATATGGGATTAAAATGATGGGCAGTGTATAAGATATAAACTAATGATTAATTATTTTAATATTCCTTTGTTCCTATCAGAGCATGTGAGCGGAGAGCATTTCTAAAATATTCCGCTCCGCTCACTCATTCTGCTCAGGGTCGCTCGCTCAACCCAGAATGGCCTGCTGGTTTGAAAATTTGTGGAATAAGGTCTGCCTCCGACTAAAGTTTTTTTCTAGTTGACTAGTAGGCTAGTTGTTCATTTAAGCCATTAGTGGACAAATCATCCCTTTGTATTAATTGAATTACTTAAATAGGCTAGGCCTATATACAGAATAATTAATGAGCGTGTACTATAACCACAGCGCACGACCGCAGGCATAAAGCTTGCCACAAAGAACCGGCAAAAGTAATGATTATGAATGTGTCATACATAGCAAGGAGACATTTAATTGTTTATTAATAAACTGGTGTTTTCAGTGTTGCTGCAAAGAGGAAGTTGACGATGCAGACTCGCCATGAATGCCAGAGAGAAATGCACATTTCATATGGATTACAGAATTAGAGAGTAGCCTATTTCTTTTCGTTTTGAATATTTCCATTGAATATTTCCACCACTGTGGCTCAGTGGTGGATTCTGAGACTCTCGCGCCAGAGACCTGAGTTCGGATCTCGGCTTCGCTGAATCTTTTCACGGAGAGGCCTAGGCCCGTTACAGGCGCCACAGATAGTCACTGCTCAAAATCACATGAAACTTCTCACAGCTCCCTGTCTAACTCAGATGGCTGGAGATTTTATTATTGTCAACAGGCCCGCTGCACTGCGTGCGCCTCTACAAACAAACGCTGTTCACAGGTTCACGGTCCCCCTTCACAAGGCGGCCCCCTCCCAGTTGTTACATTGATTTCTCCCAGGCAAATGCCTCTGCAGTCAGTCCAACACTCAGTATGTGCACAAATCACAATGTAAGGGTATCAGGTCCCCCTGTGTTAGGTGGCCCATTCCAGACAATCCCTAGTCGCACGGGGCGCTGGCCTGGCATGCCGTCCCCGATCAATGCTTACGCGAACCAGCGTCGTGCTTGATGCAGCATCAAGTGATCGTAGTCGTCCTAGCACCAAAGGTAAAAAGAGAGGGCTTGTGTCTCATGCTAGCCGGACCACCCTCTGGAAAAAAAAAACCTGCAAACTTCCCACAGCTCCCTGATCAGTTCAGGTAGCTGTTTTTTTTTTTATTGTAAACAGGCCCGCAGCAGTGAGCGCGTCTCTACAAACAAACGCCGTTTTCACGGCGACCCAAATAAAGCACAAAAAGAGTATATTTCACAATCACAACACACAGGTTCATTTCTGGGCACAGTTTTAGACTCTGTGACGATGACAGCGCGGCTCTCACGCGAGCCCCTAAAGAAATTTCAGAAACTTCTCGGTCTCATGGCAGTAGCATCGTCAGTACTCCGTATGGGATTACTGCGCATGCGCCCGCTGCAGCACTGGCTGAAACCCCGTGTGCCAACCCATGCATGACAGTCAGGCAGCCTGCGCATCATGGTGAATCACGGTTGTTTAAGAAGCCTGATTCCCTAGTGGGCTCAGGTCTGGTACCATGAGGGTGTGACCATGGGGGTAGTTTCCAGGAGGAAAGTGTTTTTTACAGACGCATCCAACCTGGGTTGGGGAGCGCTGCACGAGGGCAAGCCTGCCTCCGGCCTCTGGTCGAGCACGGAGCAGAGCTTGCATATCAACTGTCTGGAAATGAAAACAGTTGGTTGGGCCCTGGAAGCATTTCTGTCAAACCTAAAAGGTCACCACGTCTTGTCAGCGGTGGCCTACATAAATCTCGAGGGTGGCATCAGGTCAGGCAACCTGTATGCCATGGCGAGAGACCTCCTATTATGGGCACAGACTAATCTGAGCTCTCTGAGAACAGCACATATCCCTGGCATTCAGAATCTGGGTGCAGATATGCTCTCACGGGGCAACACTCCCCTAGGCAAGTGGTCCCTGAACTCACAGATGGTCAGTCTGATATGGAGTGTGTTCGGCAAGGCCGAAATCGAACTTTTCGCCTCGAGAACCAACACTCACTGCTCCTCGAAGACCAGGGATGTGCTGGCCCATCTCTGGCCCAACCGCCCCCTTTATGCTTTTCCCCCCCTCTCGATGATTCCACAAGTCATCAAACAGGTCAGGGAGAGTCCTTCTGGTGGCCTCTCTCTGGAAATCCAGGCCGTGGTTTCCGGAGCTGGTTCAGCTATCGGACACAATCCCTTGGCCTGTTCCAATGAGGAAAGACCTCCTCACACAGGCCAACGGGACAATATGGCATCCTCGACCCGACTCATGGGCCCTCCATGTATGGCCCCTAAATGGGTACCCAGGGTCCTTCCTGAGAAGGTCTTAAGCACTATCTCTTAAGCCAGGGCCCCGTCTACTCTGCGCCTTCATGCTTTGAAGTGGTCAGGTTTTTCCAGCTGGTGCTCGAAAAATCCGTTTTGACCCAGAGTGATGTGAGGTATCTGTGGTACTCTGCTTCCTGCAGGAGCTGTTGGTTGCGGGCCGCTCCCCGTCCACGGTCAAAGTATATGTGGCAGCCATTGCAGCGCATCATGCTCTGGTGGCTGGCCAATCACTAGGAAGAAATGACCTGGTGGTACAGTTTCTAAAAGGTGCTAAGAGGGTTAACCCCTCCAGACCTCCTTCTGTTCCTCTTTGGGACCTTTCCACGGTCCTTTGGGCTCTGAAGGGGCCGCCCTTTGAACTGCTCCAGTCGGTTGATCTTAAACCTCTCTCGCTAAAGACTGCTCTCCTGTTGGCACCGGCATCTATTTAGTGAGTGGGAGATCTACAGGCTCTCTCAGTGAGCCCTTCATGTTTAGAGTTTGGACTAGATGACTCCAGAGTCATCCTCAAACCCAGGCATGGTTATGTACCCAAAGTGCTCTCTCAACGCCGTTCAGAGCACAGGTTATTATGTTATTAGCCCTTCCCCCTTCTGCAGAGGATGGGGAGGTTAATCTTCTCTGCACCATTAGGGCTCTGAGAGTCTATCTGGAGCGTTCTGCATCTTTTAGACAATCAGAACAGTTTTTTGTCTGCTTTGATGGCTGATCTAAGGGTGATCCAGCCACTAAGCAAAGACTGTCTAGACTCTAGATGGATAGTGGATGCCATTTCTATGGCTTATACCTCAGTGGGTCAGGTTTGCCCCATAGGTATCAAGGCCCATTTGACCAGAGGCATGGCTTGGTCATGGGCTTGGTCATCTGGCTTTCCCATTCAAGATATCTGTGATGCGGCCGGCTGGTCCTCACCTTCCACATTTTTGAAGTTTTATAATATGGAGGTGCCTTCCCTGTAGGCGAAGGTGCTTTCGGTATGATTAATGCCCGATAGTGTCTGGTCTTGTCTAAAAATGTTATTGTGCACAATCACATATAAAACCCGCTTTGGCCGGTTGTATTTTCCTATACTAATAATCCCAACGGTGTCTGGTTGTATTAGTATATTATGTTGGTTTTGTTACTGACACATGTATATTATTCTAGACCCGACGGTAGGGCTGGGCGATAAATCGATTTTATCGATTAACTCGAATGTGTAGTTTACGCCGATTTTTTTTTTATGAAAATCGGTTTTCTCTTTAACAACCGCCGACGCTCCCATCTGGGCTCCCGTAGTTCCGACCGGGCTCAGCGCTTGCCATGATAGAGATACACCAACAACATGGCAAATGAACAAGACCGCGGCAGCAGAAGCACACCCGCCGAAAACATTTACAAACTGAATCTGCAGGGCTGCCAACTCTCACGAGTTCAATGTGAGAGGCGCGATTGTCACTTTTTACACGCTCTCACGCCACACATCACATTTTCTGTTTCTATGAAACAGATTCTCAGCTCTCAGATTATGTAAATTTTTTTACGAAATTCAAACAATAAACACGTTTTGGCGCTTGTAAATGTGACGTGAAAGATCGCTTACAGACCTCAGTTCAAGCGGCACGTGAACCGATCATCTGTTACTCTTTACTAGCTACTAACTTACCGAAATGTAGCTAATAAATTCGATCAGTGTTTTTCAACTGCGGAAAGATGTCCATAAAACAGCTGGAGAACAATATGTCACGTAACGTTACATTTACCTCAGGAATGCCTTTTAATGACCCATAACACGCATGTTAGTTGGACTTAAAATAATTGCTATAGAGAGGAGTATTTTGTTAAATATGATAACTATAGGCTATTACACATTTCTTATATTTTTACCTATATCATTAAAATATTATAACGTTGTTATTATAAAAAAATGCATTAGTTAGTTTTAACCTTTAATAATACCAGCTGACAGGGCTCTCTGTATGTTTACAGCACTAGGTGATTTTTATTTTATTTTTTTGGAGAACAATTAACATAACACATTAACGTATCTACTTTACCTAATATGTATCCAAAGGAATTGATATTGAATCAATATCAGAATCAAATCACAAGAATTGAATTGCAATTGTGAAATTTGTGTTAAGCAATAATAAAAACAGTAGCATACCAGTCATTGTACCATGTAAACAGTGTGTTTACACAGTTAATAAACTTAATAAAATTATGTTTAGTTACCAAATAATTTGACAATCACAATAAACTTATTGTGATGCAAGTTTTTTTATGTTGTTATGTTACATTTACACTATTTACAATGGCAGGGCCTGCCCTCTTGTCTTTTTGGCTTAATTTCTTTGTCATCTGCAGATTGATTTTAAGTAGGGAGAGAAAAAAATCTATTTAAATCGTAAATCGGATTTTTTGTGAAATTTTTTTTTTTTAGGCCATATCGCCCAGCCCTACCCGAAGGTGTCTGGTCTGTTATATATTCTTGGTTTTCTGGCTTGTTCTGTGAGCTCAGGGGTCCTGAGTTGCAGTGGCAACCAGTTACTTATGGTGCTGCGTTTTGCATGCAATGGAATGCAATGCAATGGTGCTACGCAATACAAAGTGACCGTTCGAAAGAGAACAACTCGTTATAGTATTTGGTATATAGAAACAATTGTTAGTTCTCAACAAAATAGATTATAAATAATTACTTTTAGACTTCTCAAGGATCCTCTTTTTTATGGGTGGCTGGAAGGTGTAAAAGAGTTCAGATGGAAGATCCACTGAATTAAGGATCAAAGTAACAACATCCTCTCCGCCAGGGCTGTCACTGGGACCATCCCCTTCTACTCCAGTGTTGACATCACTATCATCTTCCCCGCTGGACGACATGCTGTGGTTACTCTCAACTCCAGTGTCCAGGGCAGAATATTTCACTATAAAATTAGCAGAGCAGGAGCTGTCAGATCAATTTCAATCATATCTTTAACTGACAAACACACTGTGTAACAACTAGGCAGCAGATGCAACTTCCATTTTTACTCTACACCTTTTATATGTAACAACATCTGGACTACAGCGCCATCTCCTGACAAGTACATAAACACAACAACAATATCAGATAACAACCAAAAAGAAGGAAAACACGCTTTGTTACCAGTAGCTATTTTTCGTGCACGCAATTCATACTTTGCACGTGACATCAAGTACTGGCTGGCGGGCAAGAACGTCTCCAGCAACGAAACCCAGTAAACTAATCAAGGATCTTGCCAGGACGTCGCCAGTTTTACTATACAAAAGTTGGTGTTTTGAGGTGTAAACGAAATGCCAGATAGTTGATGTGCGATTGGTTGCACTAACCAGATGAGATAAGCAACCTTCACAGTATAAGTTACATGTCTGTGCAGTGATCATCATTCCATCATTCCATCAAAGGTAATTTCAACATTTGTTTGAATACAATGGGTGTATGATCATGTAATTAATCGTGTCTTTAAGTTACCCTGTAGTTTCGTCAATGAACGCCACCAGCTGGTTCGGCGAGTCAGCTGTTTGTGTTACGTGTCTAAGCTAGGCTAACTGTACGTTCACACCGCCGCCGGCGAGATGCTGCAAAATTAATTGAAAATTAATGACTCACTCCCGGGCACTTTAATGCTCTCGCCGGCGGCGGTGTGAACAAACAGTAACAGCTGTCGTATTTTGCTAACAACAACAACAAAAGTGTGTGATAGGTTGTTTTGAGGTTTGTGATATGGTTTTCAATGAGAACCAGACATGACCCAACAGTAGAGCTAGATTATTTACGGAGGAATTATTACTGCTCGATTATCTTAAAAAACCTTGTCTGCTTTACACAATTTAGCTACCTTGGGAGTTAATCCTAATCCATATGCAGCTAGCTCGCTGACAGACTTGATAGCTACTAGAAAGACCTGGAACTACAGGACTCTAACTTACGTTGAAAATACGCGTTTGTTGCCCGACAGGTATTCAGGGTAGTCACGTGACTGCAAAGTATGAATTCACGGGAGATTTTGCTATTGGCAAATAAATACAGCCAATAATTTCCCCAGAACATTAAGCTGATGTTTTGTTTTTGTTATTAAATCCTAGGCTAATTATGTAAAGGTTAATGCCCGACGAGGTGTCCATTAATTTGTCAGGTATTAATGGACGACGCAAGACGGTTGCCTCCGGACACCGAAGTCCATTAATACCTAACGTTAGACAATGGACACCTCGAAGGGCATTATCCCGCTTATACCATGGTCACTTGCCAAATAACACATTTAAAAAAAATTAGTTTATATTTTAATTAGTTTTACAATCGAAATCTTACGTTTTTACCAACAATGACTTGGTTTCCCTGGTTACGCCTGATGGTTTATTTAGCAACCGGAGATATTTTTGTCCACCCAGCTCGTAGAACCCTTCAGTTTAGCTAACTTACAAGCCAGAAAGTTAACGTATTTTTATTTTTTTTCATGTAAGTTCGTTTTCAAACTAGATGTTTGTTTTGATATAATAAATTGTAAACGAATACACTGACTGCCTGTTGCTATTCTTACAGCTGATGTAGCCAGCGCATTTATTTATTAATTTCGAACGGTAAACAGTCAGTTTCACCAGAACTAACCTGACCTGTTTGATGCCCCTAACCCTAACCCTACCCGTCACTGGGGTGAAGACCAAGATTGAACCCCGCCCCTAAACCTACCCGTCACTGGGGTTACGACCAATCAGGGATGAGTTCCCTAATGAATATTCATGTATCTTCCCCTACCATCCTGGGGAAAAAAATATCGCCTCCGGTGGGAAGAACCCCGGAAGTATATACACATCAATGCCTTGGACTACCAACCTGAAGCTGCTGCCACGATTTACACTATTGGATGTTAATATCCAATATAGGATATGTATATAGTTCGTTCCTGCTTCTTTTTTTACTTTCTGAATTATATTTAAAAAAAACTAAAAAAATTATAAATGAATTTCACTGTATATAACCTAAAGTATGAAAGAAATGTATGTACATTTTTAAAATAACTAATTTCTACATTAAACACAACAATATGCCATCGCATTCGCGACTCTCCCATGATTAAAGGCGACACTTCCGGTTTTCTTCCCTATCGGAGCCTCGCTTTCGATTTCAAAATAACGGCTGCGTGAAATCAGCGTATAAATATATTTATTACATGGCTTGGTTTAATTCTAATGTAGAATGCGGTCTGTTGTTTCTTGATAACAGACCGCTGCTAAGTATAACACACCTTTGCCATGAAAAACAGAGCGTTGCCATGGACGCAGGATTCTAACCGTAGAGACGGAACGGACTATTTTCTTTAGGGGAAGCAATACAATTGTTTTTAAATCAATAAACTCCCTTTTAAATCAATATTTGAAAATAGGGGGTCCTGATCAGCCTGTCGGGGTTGTATTTGCTATAACAACCGCCTCGTCTCTACATTATCCCTTACATTTTATATTTCATAAAAAATTTTACCACAATTTATTTTATTTTTTAATTATTACTGGCGCTCTGAAATACTTGATTCTGATTGGTCAGTCGCGACATTACAGTTGTGTTTTCCCATTTTTTTTATACAGTCCTATTGTTATATGCCTAGGCATATAACAATAAATAACAAATAGAAATAATGCAATATGAATACAATCATATTAACAACACACACTTGTTTGATCAGTTTATTTTCACAACTTGGCTGTACCCAAACTAATCATCATTTCGTCCCCTTGGAATTATAAGGTTCTATCTGCGTTCTGAGCAGTTTTGGATTATTGAGCTTCAAAGTTTTTGCATTACATATAGTTTACTTGGCGGTTTACTTGGCGCCATGACCAAGTACTGCGATGTTTGGCTTTAGCATTGGAAGGCAAGCGTAGTATGACCAATAAGTTGCCGCCTGTTCTTGCAAAACATTATACGCAGAAGACAATATTCCTCCGCCCAGGCGAGCAACCACCAAGAAAAGGTGTTAACACCAATTCTCGACCAGGACAACTGGAAGCTTCTAGGGACTGGAAGATGCTGGCTGATCTTGATCAACGGCTTATTTTTCCACCTGAGATTGCCACCACTAACCTACGACCAGACATTGTTTTGTGGTCTGGATCAGCACGCATTGTTCAACTGATAGAGTTAACAGTGCCATGGGAGGATGCTGTAGATGAGGCATATGAGAGGAAGAAACTGCTGTATGCTCATCTGGCCACTGAAGCAGAACAGCGAGGATGGAGAGTCCAGGTTTATCCAGTGGAAGTGGGTTGTCGAGGTTTTGTGGCACACTCTACAACCCGGTTCCTCAGAGACGTCGGATTCAGCGGCCAAGAGTTGCGTCGCACAGTAAAGAACTTATCTGAAGCAGCAGAAAGGAGCAGCAACTGGCTGTGGTTGAGACGGAAAGATTCTAGCTGGCTGTGTACAGGCCGCCACGCTACGGTTTCGTAGAATTCTTGAAAAACTTGAAGAGTCTGTTGGTTTATTTGTATAGGTTGTATAGTATTTACAGTCATTACGTTCCTGTGTATATTGCGTGAATGATGGGTGGTTGGGCAGATATTGTGTTTTGCGGTAGGTGGTATGCCATACGGAACCATTGCCACTGAAACTGCTTTAACGCACCAGTGGGGCTCGACAGCCTTAGTCAATCGGGTTGGCGCGTATGGTTGGGTTGCGGAGAGATTGTGAGATTGTGGTTAGGTCTCAGCAGCAGGAGGGATGTAGAGGTCAGTAAGCTGGGCTGAGTTGAGTGGGGGACGGAGGGGGGTGACTCTGGGACGCCAGAGTCACTGTCGAGCCCTCTTGAGGTGTCGTGGGCTAGTCGACGAAACACTGAGGACGGAAGGTGCCCACTTGAAAACCCTAGAGATGTCCCCTACTCGGCTCAATCCAGACGGTTGTCGTGCTGGTCCACTAGGGAGACCACACTGCAGTTGCAGCCGTCATGTGTGCTGACGCGCCAAGTACACTGCAGCCGTTAACGCCGGACAGAAGGGGAGTCACACCCTCATATGGAAAGAAGCGTAAATGGATGGAGAAGCATAGTTTACTGTAAAGCTACGTCTTAGTGTTGCTTATCTTGGCGAAAGCCGAGTACAAATCAGCATGAAGTTTTAACATCTACTCTCGTGTAATGGAAATCATTTTAGGAAAATTTATATGGGGAACAAGTTTCTTTCAAACATGAAAATAACAGGGACCCTAAATGTATTCTAAATATACAATATCAAAATCCTCTCAAATTTGTAAGTGTTTTTTTTTGGAATGGGTCAAATGCAGATAGAACCTTCTAATTAAAAAAAAAACACTTTTCGCTTAGAATTATAAGGTTCTATCTGCCAAAACATTATTTGAACATTAAATATAAAATTAATGTTGTAACAATGTCTCAACATGTGTTAGAAAGTAAAATTTTATCCTTTCTATGACATTTATTTCATATTTTTTAGCACTTCCATGTATTTAGGACATTTCAAATTAAGCAAGGTAGGTATAAATATTTTGTCCAGTGCAGAATCTTAATTTTCGTTACCAATTTGGTGAGTAATTAAACACATTATTGCAGAAATTGTTACTTTAATCTTTCTTTTGTTTAGACAGAAAGCAGCAACTGTAATACATCTGAGCAGGACTTTATTCCAGCTAAAGTGGGCCAGGGAAAATGGCTTTCTCTCTATACATCAGTATGGCTGAAATAACATGCTAACGTTTATTGTTGTAATTAAGACCACATCAATTAAATTGTTAACTATTTGACCTTTAAGGCTTAACATTGTAAAAATTAAGACATTTTAAGACTTTAAAAACTACAAGAAAATCGACATGCTGCAGCAAATTAATTCATAAAGTTTAAAAATCATTGAAAAATGATTCATTGACTATATGATCACAAAAAATGTCAGACTAATTTTTTAATCACACACACACACACACTCTCTCTCTCCCTCACTCACACACACACACTTGCATGTTAAATGTTTTTTTTAAAATATTCAATTTACTCACTGCATATTTGTATAATTCAGATAATAATAACTATAATAATAATAATAGTTATTAATAATAACCTCATTAATAATTAATAATAATAACCAATAAAGAAAATGGCCAAATTTAAGCCACTTCATAACACTAGACAATTTAGTGAATATTTAATTTACTGTGAATGTATAGCATTATGCCTTTATGGGGTTTCTTCTTGTCTTCAAGGAAAAAGACGGCGATATGACATATAAAGTTGATTCTGATTGGTCCTCTTCTGTGCATTCGAAGTGCTGATTGGCTCACGCAGATAGAACCTTATAGAGCCAAGTTAGAGTTCAACTTTGTAGATAGAACCTTTTTGTTTTTTCAATAAAAAGTCCCACAATGTACACAACTTAAAAAAACACATCACATAATGTAAATAAGTTGTCACAGAATAACTCAATTTTGACAAAAATGTCATATAGAACCTTACAATTCCAAGGGGACAATTTGCAAACGCTATTATTTGACATGACTGAGTCGACATAATCTTCCAAAATATGCTGTAATAAGTAGCCTATGTTAGGTTACTTACTGCAATAAACTAAACTAAAACGAACCGGCATAGATGAATGCATGGGTCTTCTCTAGGCTGCATGTTACAGGAAAGTAAATAACGAATTTGGACGCCCTAGTGTATTATTATTATTATTAATATTATTATTTCATTATTCTTTTTTTTTACAAGGAGCAATCACTGTTCAAATAAGCAGCAGTTATGAGAAACATCCTAATTTGGAAGTCAAACACACATTATAAAATGCAGACCTTTCCCCTCAGGCAGTGGTTCAAACAGGGCAGGTTATCTCCAATCCTTTTCCTTTTAATATAGTTAATGGGCCAAGTCAAAATTTGGTACCACCTAAGGTGGCAAAATCTCTTTGGCACCAGTTTGTTTGTAGATTCCATATAAGTACTTTGAAACATGATAATCTTTTGGGACAATAATTATTTTTGTACAGTATCTGCACAGCAGGTTTGTTTCTATTGTAAGAGGTAACCATACATGCTATATGTTTATTTTCTTAGGACAGTCACTCAGGGCTATCCAGATCTGCCATAATTTGACATGATATTTGTTGTATAATATGTTTTATATTAGCCTTTATATTAAAGAAAACTATTTTTTACATCTATTAAATTGTTATATTTGAAGAGTTCAGATGCAAAAGCCTCTAAGTGCCATCTGAAATTTTCTTCTAGAATGATCATTTTTATCAAGCTTGTTTATTTAAGTTCAATAATTACACTTAAATGGCAATTAATAGGTAATTTTCATTGCCATTTAAGTGAAATTACTGAACTTAAATATACGAGCTTGATAAAAATGATCATTCTAGAAGAAAATTTCAGATGGCACTTAGAGGCTTTTGCATCTGAACTCTTCATTTGTTTATCTATCTCAAAATATGTTGATGTTAGGGGAGCTATCTTTTCAGATATGCATAGACAATACTGTCTGTAATCTGGTGATATCAGAACCCTGATGGTGGGACAACCCATGACCTAGTAATTTGAAAAAAAAATATGTATAGTATATTATGCAACAACAACGACTGGTGCTAATTTCAAAACCAGATTTTGCTTAGTCTTATTCGAGCATCAAGAGAGGGAAGCTATGGTAAGCTAGATATCTATGCTCAAATGTCTCACCTGGAGGCGGATCACCCTGGTGTTCATGCACACTTTATAGAGGGTGTTTTTTTTTTGTCCAGCTGAGCAAGAACAATCCCTTTGGAAAGATTCTGGTAGACCAGTCAATTGAGGAGACTGTAAACAAGGACATCCAAACTGCCGCTGGAATCAAGGAAACCTGCTGGGGACTGCAGATGTAACTGGGGACTGCAGATGTAAATTAGCCTGTGGCTAACTCTGGTACAATGCATCAAATGGTAACATTTATGTTTGAAATTGTAAATGGTCCCTAATAAAAAAATAAAAAATAAAGCAGCTGTTAAGTAATACAGACAGTAAAACAGCCTTGATAACATTCATTGTGGACCATTGGAAGCTAGCAGAGAACTGAGCAAAGCTTCAGGACAAGCAGCTATTTGCAACCTGTGGAGAGAAATGCTTTTGTCTGACCAAAAAAGACTGATGTTGACGGAATGTTCTTGAAGAGCTGAAATCTTCCCATGAGGAGGCGGATACCCATATGCTCCTACATGCAAATCATGCTAACCAGAATGGCTATCAAACCACAGTTATTGTGAGTGAGGATACGGATGTCATGATCCTTTTTCTTGGATGCTGTAAGAAGATAAACTGCCCCCTTCATCAGAAATCTGGCACTCAGAATCACATCAGACCTATGTGATGCTCTTATGGGGTACATGCCTTTACGGGTTGTGATAGCGTAAGTGCTTTTGCAGGATGAGGAAAACTTACCGGTCTCAAACTTGTGAAAGGAAACAGGACATTCACAGCAACATGGAATCATTTATCTGCAGGATGTATGCACCATCGTCTATTGTATGTGATGTCAATGATCTACATTACCTGCAATTCTGTACCAAAAGCGGTGAAATGGAGTCCAGTCTACTTTCTTTGTATGACATGTTTTGGTCAAATAAAGTTACATTAGTTTTTCATTCTTTGGCTCAACGATTAGTGTCATTGAAGGCTGATTTCTGTGACAAAGTTACCACTTACAAAAAGTTATGTTTAAATATCATCTAGAGATATGGACTAATAAAAAAATCTAACTAGAATTTGCCATCTTGGGTGGTACCAATTAGTGAAAATTCTGTCCTGGGCCCATGGACTAATAGAGGGTCTCATCAAGGATGTCCACTATCGCCAATCTTATTTGCTCTGTAGCACAGGCCATACGACCACATGATTGCCCCATAATTATTTAAGATTCAAATAATAAAATCTTACTATATGCTGATGACATAATCCTTTCGTTTTCGGACATTACTAATTTGCTTCCTCAGATCATGAACCTTTTTTCTAGATTTAGTTGTTTTTTGTTCCTATAAGTCCCAATTAGTTCATTTAAATGAATGGATACCAGGTAGAAATAGTCAATAGTTTTAAATACCTGGGAACAATCATAGAACTTGAGTTCCCTTTCGAATGGTCACTTCATATTGCGTAGCTATACGCAGTGGGAAAACTCCTTTTCCTTATTTTACTGAACCGCATTTACAGCCGCACAGCTAGCACATTGAGCGTCAAGCTCGCTCATAGGCTGTGCTGCAGCAAATGCACATCCAATGGCGCTGGCGCCCGTCATAGGGCGAGGCCTCAGCCTATATAAGCCCCTGAAATAGCCATTATAGCAGATTTTACTCCTTCAGCGACAAACTATACGTCTCTGTCATTTTCTGAGCCTTCGCCGTCGAACAAGCCCTTCAGTTTGAGCGAGCATTACTCAGCGGATTACGTCTTCTCAGCCGTTGTCTCCTGACGCCGTCTCACCTGTGGCTATCCGGCGATACTATTTCTCTCACTACACGCGAGGCGTTGTTCTAAATGCCTTGTGTTTCCAACTGCGCCACGTGCGCACGCAAGCTGCACGAGGCCGACCCCCACGCGCGATGTGTTTCATGCCTGGGTCTCGACCACGCGGAGAAGGCCTTCTCCTCCGGCGGATGTTCAGCCTGCGAGAGCCTTCCCATCTCCTCTCTGCGGACTCGGCTAGCTCTCGCCAGGGATGAGGATGCCGCTTCGCCCGCGCCTCCTTTCACGGCCTCGCTTCAGCCCAGGAGGAAGAAGCGCCGCAGCCAGCAGCAGCCCGAGAGCATGGATTTGAGTGATCGCACGCCGGCCACGTCCCCGCGTTCCTCACTCTCTCCCGCTCGATCGTCGCCGGTCCAGTTTGAAGGAGATCAGTGCCCCCCCCACGTGACGGGCCTCGTCTCCTTCGGCAGGCCTAGCGATCACGACAGCCTGTCTATCGCTGCATCTGAGGACGAGTGGCCGGGCTCGCTTGACCCCGTCACTGCTTCTCAACCAGCATCCAGCACGCCTGCGACCAGGAATAACTCCGACGCGGAGATGCTTCGGATCCTGACGCAGGCCGTCGCGGACCTCAAGCTCAAGTGGGCCGCGCCCGCTGAGCCGCCTCGGAGTCGGCGGGACGGTGGGTTTCTGCCGGGGCACCAGCAGGCCCCTCGTCACAAGCCAGCTCCGTTTTTTCCGGAAGTTCACGAGGAGCTAACCAAGGCATGGCGAACTCCTTACTCCACACGAGGTGCTGCAGTTACCGCGACCCTCTCCTCTGTGGACGGCGCGGCAGAGAAGGGCTATGGGTCGTTGCCGCCTCTGGAAGAGGCCGTAGCCGCTCATCTTTGCCCGAACACGGCCGCTAGCTGGCGAACCAGAGCCGTGCAGAAGTTTGTCAGCCCTCCTCGGACGCGCGTATTCCGCCTCCGGGCAGGCTGCTTCAGCCCTACACACAATGGCCGTGCTGCAGGTCTACCAGGCCAAACTCCTCCGGTCTATGGACGAGGCAGGCCCAGATCCAGGGTTTTTCGGGACCTCCGCAGTGCAACGGACCTGGCCCTGAGAGCTACTAAGGCCACAGTGCAAGCTATCGGGAGGAACATGGCCAGCTTGGTCGTGACTGAACGCCACCTCTGGCTTAACCTCACCGATATTAAAGACTCGCAGAAGGCGAGGTTCCTCGACGCCCTGGTTTCCAGCACCGGTCTCTTTGGCCCAGCGGTGAAGGGGTTTGCGGAAAGGTACACTGAGGTGCAGAAGGCGTCCCAGGCCATGCGGCACTTCCTGCCCAAACGCTCTAGCTCCGCGTCAAGCAAACCGAAACCAGTTCCGTTTGTGCCTCAGCCAGCGAAACCGAAGCAGCAGGCCCCTCAGCCCCGCCCTGCGGCTGATGCCCAGCGCCACTCCAGATCCGCGAAGCGCTTCCCAATGCCCCGGTGCCAAGGCCCGTGGCCCAGTGTCACACCCGACGCGGTGCCGCCGAAGTCGTTCTAGCACGCAGCACGAAGAGAGAGGGCGAGTGTCCCGCGCTGGCCGGACCACCCTTGAAGAAGCCCACGAAACTTCCTGCAGCCCCCTGTTCAGTTCAGGTGGATGGGGATTTTATTTCTGTAAACAGGCCCGCAACGTTAAGCGTGTCTTTACAAACAAACACCGTTTTCACGGCGACTCAAATAGAGCAAAAAAAGAGCATGTTTCACAAGCACAACACATGGGTTCACGGTCCCCCTCAGATAGGTGCCCCCTGTAATGCCTGTACAGTCAGTCAAACACTCAATGTATGCACAAATCACATTAAGGATTTCAGGCGACACGGTCCCTAGCGACACGGGTTTTAGCCTGGCAAGCTATCCCCGATGTGTCGAGTTGGGTCATAAACATTTTAAAGCGAGGCTACTCGCTCCAATTCGCTCGCAGACCCCCAAAGTTTCAGGCGGTCATCGAGACTTCGGTGAGAAGCGACGTGGGTCACGTGCTTCGCACCGAAGTACAGAATTTATTAGCAAAAGGGGCGATAGAACTAGTCCCCCCTGCGCTAAAGTAAGCGGGTTTTTACAGCCATTATTTTCTAGTACCGAAGAAAGACGACCCATACTAGATTTGAGGCATTTGAACAAGGCTCTCATGCGACGGCCCTTCAAAATATTAACTATCAAACATATCCTCGCGCAAGTTCGCACGGGGGATTGGTTTGTGAAAATGGATCTGAAAGATGCTTATTTTCAAGTTCAAATAAACCCTCGTCACAGGCCATTCTTGAGATTCGCCTTTGAGGGGCAGGCTTATCAATATACAGTTCTACCGTTCGGTCTGTCTTTGGCACCCCGCACGTTCACAAAATGTGTGGATACAGCGCTCTCTCCTCTGAGACAGAGAGGAATTACCTACGTGCCTACGTGCTAAATTACCTCAACGACTGACTGGTGCTAGCTCAGTCGAGAGACGAACTAATAGCTCACAGGGATCTGATTCTCGGCCATTTAAATTGCCTGGGTCTCACGATCAATGTTTCAAAGAGCAAACTATCCCTAGCCTAGAAATCTAGACGCACCTTAGCGGCAGCAAAAATTATTTCGCAGCCAGTGTGGTCTAGCAACTCTCCATAGACGTTTTAGCTGGAAAAACCAAACTCTGGTCAGGCCAATCACATCGGCTGCGTTCGGAATCGCATACTTCCCTACTATATAGTAGGGGAAAAGAGTAGGCGAGCGAAAAAGTACGTTCGAATCCTCAGTATTCATAAAAGAGTAGGCGAGAATTACCTGGGTGACGTACTAATTATCGCGAGATTTGGACGATAGTGCGTTCGAATATCCCTACTTTCCTACTATATAGTAGGCGAAAACAGTACGTGAAAGAAGCAGTACGTTCGAAACATCAGTATTCATAAAAGAGTAGGCGAGAAGTTCCCGGATGATCTACTGATTCAGCACAGATTTTTGAGTGCTTGTCCGATGGGTACTCTTGATACTCATCTATCCCATGAGGCCACGCGAGAGCATACGTCATTATCAAACATCACAGAGATCAGCGACGCGGGGGTTTTCAAAGGTGAGTAAACACGTAAAGGTGTTTAAATCGTATGTGTTAAACTAAACGTTTTAACTATTCAAGGTGTAAAGGAGTTTGACAGTATAGTATAGTTGTGATTTTGCTGTAAAAACATGTTTTATCATGTATAGCTAACTAACAGGAGCTCCAGTAAGCACACGTAACGTTACGTCTCTAAAGGGGATTTACATAACCATATACATCTTAAACACGCTTATTTAAAATGTCTACTTACATCTGTAAGGAAAATATTGTATAAGTATTGCAGATGAGCAAATCACAACTTGAAAAAGACATCTGAGTGATGATTGTGTGCTATTTTGCAGGACAATTTACTGTTGTCAACAATGTTGACATTAGACAAATGTGCTGTAAATAATTTTGTATAATGTTTGTGCATTTTTGTAGGATCTGAAATGTCTGCAGACTAGTGTGAGGCTGTGAGCACTGAGGATGAGGAGCCCAGAGCTGAATCCTGGAGACGGTGCCGTGGATGAGACGCTCCATCACTCCATCTGCCCTTATTGCCTCAGATTGTGAAGCGCAGTAACAAGCACAGACGTTGTGCCGAATTTCGACCCCCTGCCAGATTATTACCCCCCTCGTTGAAGTCAGTATCAGGTACTGATCTAATCCTAACCCCACCCCTAATCCTAGCCCCTTCCCCACAACTAATCCTAAATACCAATGCTAGGCGGGTAATAATTTGGCGGGGGTCGAAATTCGGCACAACACCGGCACGAAGGCATGGCTCAGCTCTGGTGACTGCATCAGGATAAAGCCCAGAATGGGAACCGCTGTGTTGAGATGGCAGTATGTGCGGTTCACCGCCTGTAAATACATGCTTGTAGTTTGAATAAAGCTTCATTTCATGTGTTGTTGTCTTGTATATGCATTTGTTTATTGTGATGGTTACTTTTATTTGTTATTTTACTCATTTATTCATGTTTCTTATTGTTGTCAGGATATAAAATATAATTATTGAATTAATGTATGCATTAATTCATTGCTTGACTGACAATTGAGATGTTTCACTGCATTTAGTGTGTATTCATGCATAAGTCATATGACAAAACAAATTACATTTTGCTTGTTTTATTAAATTATATAATTTTTAGTATATAAAAAAGTAATATAATTAAGTATTGGTCAGCATTTAATATTATTATTTTGTTTAAGTTTTGGGGTGGGCTAATAATCCAATTCATTCTGAGGTAATATTAATTTTTAAGGAGCGATAGCCTACTTAAATTTTTCGAGTATAAAATCAACAGTTTTCTCCAAAGGAGAGATCTTCGAGCAGCTGCACGTCTCCTTTGTGCAGACATTACAAACGCTGAGGAAAACTGTTCTATGTTGTGCTGTCGAGTTACTGATGTTATGAAGTAGTGTAGGCCTACCTGTCGCTCATATATCATTTACACTTAATAAACTTATTACCTACAAGATCATGGAAATATACCAAAGTTGTATCTAACAATGAACAATCATAATGACAAAACAGAAAACATAAAGATCGTTGGTTTGTGTACATCATAATATGATATTTATATACAAAAAAGAACAATAACAAGGCTAAATATCTTTAAATAGTTCTTCATAATACATAAAAAATGTTTTGTTAGAAGTCTGAGGGATGAATTAAGAGGTAAATTCATAAAGAAAAAGAAAACTTGAAGGAGAAACTTTTTGGGTGTAAAATAAAGAAATAACAACATATGCAAGAGATGACGATTTGGGGGTTTCTTAATAAAAAATGATATCGTTATAAGGATACAACTGCTTAAATCAACATTAAATGTATTCACAAAATAAATGGGCAGCTGTTTCCTCAACAATACCACAAAATGAGCAACTTTCATCAATATCAAGATATTTACAGATAGATGAATTAAACCTGTCACTCATATCAGTTGTTGCGCTTGTGATAACCCGTCGTAGGTCACATGATAACGCCAACATGGCGATGATGTCCGGATCGCATTCATACTCAACGAGATTTGGCTATAAAGTACCTACTCTTTTTGCGCTCGTTAAGTAAGTACTTATTGAAATTAAGTACCTACTCATTGAGTATGCGAATCCGAACGCAGCCATCGTGTATAGAGTCGGCGGGCGGGCTTAACATAATGACGACAGAGTTGTGACGGTTCACTGCTACTTGAAAACAAAGAATGGCTGGCGAACAGCTGTCTTTCGATTCGGCTTTGGCCGCGACTCTGGAGGATTTTAAGTTAAACTTTTCTTTAAAACATGAACAAAGAACGGCACTTAAGTCATTAAAAAAAAAGGAAGATTTAAAAGACGTCATCATCTTCGTTGCTCTGGTCGGTTGTAGCGCAATCCTATTGCGTGCAGAGGGAATTTGAAAGACAACCGTTTATCCCGCCCCTCGTATTGAGTCCTGTCAATGGAGAGTTCCCAGACCTACAGGTCTGGCATGCCAGGCTAAACTATCCCCTCGCCAGAGTGTGATCTTTCTGGGCATAGTTTTAGACTCAGTGACGATGAGAGCGCGGCTCACACCAGAGCACGCGCTCTCAGTGCGAGCGCTTGCATCTTCGTTCAGGGAGCGAGAGCGCGCACCTCTGAAAAAATTTCAGAAACTACTGGGTCTCATGGCAGCAGCATCCCCAGTGCTCCGCATGGGATTACTGCGCATGCGCCCACTGCAGCACTGGCTGAAACGCCGGGTGCCGACACATGCATGGCAGTCAGGCAGCTTACGCATCAGGGTGAATCACGGTTGTTTAAGGGCCCTGGTTCCCTGGCGGGCTCAGGACTGGTACCAAGAGGGTGTGACAATGGGGACAATTTCCAGAAGAAAAGTGGTCTTTACAGATGCGTCCAACCTGGGTTGGGGGGCATTACACGAGGGCGCGCCTGCATCCGGCCTCTGGTCGAGCGTGGAGTAGAGCTTACACATCAACTGTCTGGAAATGAAAGCGGTTGGTTTGGCCCTGAATGCGTTTCTATCGAGCCTCAGGGGTTATCACGTCTTAGTCTGTACGGACAACATGTCGGTGGTGGCCTACATAAATCGACAGGGGGGCGTCAGGTCAGGCGATCTGCATGCAATGGCGAGAGATCTCCTCTTATGGGCACAGAGCAATCTGAGCTCTCTGAGGGCTGCACATATCCCGGGCGTCCAGAACGTGGGCGCGGATATGCTCTCACGGGGCAACACTCCCCTCAGCGAGTGGTCCCTGAACCCACAGACAGTCAATCTGATATGGGAGGTGTTTGGCAGGGCCGAAGTCGACCTGTTCGCTTCGGAAAACAACACCCATTGCAAAATGTTCTTCTCGAAGGACAGGGATGCGTTGGCCCACGCCTGGCCCAACCGCCCCCTGTATGCTTTTCCCCCCGACTCGATGATTCCACAGGTCATCAAACGGGTCAGAGAGAGCGAGTGCCCAGTCCTGCTGGTGGCCCCTCTTTGGAAGTCCAAGCCGTGGTTTCCAGAGCTGGTCCAGATGTCGGACACAACCCCATGGCCTGTTCCGATGAGGAAAGACCTCCTCACACAGGCGAAGGGATCGTTGTGGCATCCACGGCCCGACCTATGGGCCCTTCATGTGTGGCCCTTGAACGGGTACCCAGGGACCTTCCTATGAAGGTGTTGAACACTATAGCTGAAGCTAGGGCCCCGTCGACTCGGCGCCTTTATGCTTCGAAATGGTTTTTTTTTTTCTAGCTGGTGCTCGAAAAGCCATTTAAACCCGGAGTCATGTGAGATATCAGTGGTTCTCTCATTCCTGCAGGAGTTGTTGGACGCGGGTCGCTCCCCGCCCACACTCAAGGTATATGTGGCAGCTATTGCAGCGCAACATGCTCTGGTAGCTGGCCACTCACTGGGAAGGAACGACCTGGTCGTGAGATTTTTGAAGGGTGCTAGGAGGATTAACCCCTCCAGACCTCCTTCTGTGCCTTCTTGGGACCTCTCTACGGTCCTAGGGGCGTTAAGGGGTCCACCCTTTGAACCGCTCCAGTCGGTTGGTCTTAAACCTCTCTCGCTGAAAACTGCTCTCCTGTTGGCATTGGCATCTATCAAGCGAGTGGGTGATCTACAGGCTCTCTCTGTGAGCCCGGCATGCCTGGAGTTTGGTCCTGATAACTCCAAAGTCATTCTCAAGCCCAGGCATGGCTATGTACCCAAGGTGCTCTCTACGCCGTTCAGGGCGTAAGTGGTGACATTGTTAGCCCTTCCCCCTTCCACAGAGGATGGGGAGGTTAATCTTCTCTGCCCTGTCAGGGCGCTAAGAATCTATCTGGAGTGTTCTGCATTGTTTAGGCAATCAGAACAGCTTTTCGTCTGTTTTAGCGGCCGATCCAAGGGGGATCCTGTCACTAAGCAGACATTGTCTAGATGGATAGTGGAAGCCATTTCCATGCTTATACCTCAGTGGGTCAGGTTTGCCCTATAGGTGTCAAAGCCCATTCGACTAGAGGCATGGCCTCATCGTGGGCATGGTCATCTGGGTTTCCCATTCAAGATATTTGTGATGCGGCCGGCTAGGCCTCGCCGTCCACATTTATGAAATTCTATAACTTGGAGGTAACTTCCCTGCAGGCGAGGGTGTTTTCGGTATGATTAGGGCCCGATGCAGTCCGGTCTTATCATTAGTTGTTACTGTTGTAAGGCCTCGCTAAATCGAACCAATGGCGGCATTCGATCAGCGGCGAAGGTCTCGCGCGTGTTCCGTCCTTTCCAGGCTAAAGGGATTTTTGATTAAATGCAATACACTTTATCATATGTATTAACTCGTTATTTCATCTGACTCCATATATAAAAGGGTTTTAATGATATCTGTGCATCATTAAAATATAAGCGAGTGTTTGACCATTCCTTTTAACTTCAATGAACAATTTATTATGTCGGGTAAAGTATCATGCCAATTTCATAATCAGTTCAAAGATAATCAATACAATACCATCGAAAAGATGCAAACCCAACATTGTATGGCTACATTAGGTTTGAAAGTCCTGGGACTTTCAACCTCACGGGCTCTCTGTGAACAGAAATCAGCCCCAAACTTCCTGCTGCAGACCATTAAATACCCAGAATCTTTCACATGGAAAACATGCTAATTTGCATTAAGTTACACCTCTTGGTGTGGGGGTGAAATACCATTTGCCTAGAGTCCACCTTTCTTTGTGTGCCAGTTAATCTAAACTTCTAAAAAACCTTAGTACCTTGTGTTTTACTCTTTGGGAATGAGACCATTATACCAATCGCACGGAGACCTTTAAAATGATACTAAACACATTCCGTAATGATCATCATTCACATTAAAAAACATATATATACACTCTCTGAGAGAAAGAATGGTGTGGATAAGGTGAGACATTTGTCTCAAGGAAGAGGGGGAGGTCAAATGTTAATTTCCAACTTCAACTATCTATTTCAGCCTTACACTGTGCACAATCACACTCACATATGTAATAAATAATAACCCGCTTTTGCCAGTTATATTTTTCTCATTATAAACCCGCTTAGGCTGGTGGTGTTATCATATTCTATGACCCAGACGGTGTCTGGGTTTATGGGTATGATATGTTGTGATTACTGATGTATTCTCTTGGACCTGACGGTGTCTGGTCTGGTAAATGCATTTTTTCTGTGGTTTATGGCGTGTTCTGTATGCTCAGGGATCCTGAGTTGCAGTGGCAACCAGTTACTCAGTGCAGCGTTTTACATAGCGTTCCCACTGCGTATAGCTACGCAATATGAAGTGACCGTTCGAAAGGGAACTACTTGGTTACTTACGTAACCTCAATTCCCTGAGTTCCCGCACTGTTTTTAACTGGATTTTGTCGCTTCAGTCGTTTAAACCTGCTACAATGGCGATTTCAGGGGCTTATATAGGCTGAGGCCTCGCCCTATGACGGGCTCTGACATGTAATGACGTAGAGTGATCTCATTGGTCGCATGTCAGAGGCGCCCGCGCCATTGGATGTGCAGTTGCTGCAGCACAGCCTATGAGCGAGCTTGACGCTCAATGCGGTAGCTGTGCGGCTGCAAATGCGTTTTACATAAGCTTCAGTAAAATAAGGAAAAGGAGTTTTCCCACTGCATATACTGTAGCTCCGCAATACTTCGTTCCCTAACTCAGGGAACTGAGGTTACGTAAGTAACCAAGTAGTTTTGCTGGAAATGTGGATTGTGTTTTTAAAAAGGCAATGCAGAGATTGCATCTTATTCGGAGGCTAAAACACTTAAAAATATAAAAATATTTTAGAAATGGTTTATAGGAATTTTGTAGAGAGTATTATGTCTTTTAATATGACTTTGTGGTATAGAGTTCTGACTGCTAAATCCAAGCAGAAATTTTCTAGGGTGGTTAACGTAGCGAATGCAATTGTAGGTAAGACACAAAGACAATTGAATGAGATTTAATTATGAAAAGTTAAACAAAAAGCATGGGTTATCAGAGGATTCCTCTCATCCCTTACACTCTTCAGTTGCTTCCATCAAGGAGACGGTTTAGACAACCTAGGGCGAGTTAAAATGTGTACCAGATGTCATTTGTGCCAACTGCTATTCAAATTTTAAATGCTGAGAAGATATGAATATGAGTAGGGGTGGATATGTAGGCTATTTATAGCTGCATGGGAATGTTACGGTTTTATTTTTATGTATATTTTTATGTTTGTGCTGGTGTCCTTGTGTGCGGTGTATAGTGAAGCCAAAGACAAATTTCCACTTGTGGACAATAAAGGAACTAAACTAAACTAAATGATGCAGAGAAGACTCCCCTGCCTATAGCCTACTTCTTGAATGGCACGCTTCAAAAACATTTACTTACCTTGGTCTATGCATTCCTCCATGTCAGCTTTGAGAATTATGTCACACTTAAGAATAAGAATAAAATAAAATAAAACAAATATAATGTCAAATTGACGTTACAATGGCAGGAGGATTGCGATAGTAATGATGAATGTAGGCTTGGCCGTTTAATTTTCTGTTCTCCATGTTGCCATTTTCTCCCCCTAAAGATTATTTCACAGACCTCCAGAGGACGACTTCACATTTAAAAAATTGGATAGCTTATACGTCCTAAGTCTTTGGGTGGCCTATCACTGCCGGATTTGATGTTGTACTATTGGTCTTTTCATTTAGTCTTTAAACTCTTGGCTAGATGTACAACCTTCCCTTAATCCTGTTCTGTACACACACAGTTCAGTAATTTACGGGAGTGACAACCAC
This sequence comes from Semotilus atromaculatus, assembly GCA_031834385.1. NCBI lineage: Eukaryota > Metazoa > Chordata > Actinopteri > Cypriniformes > Leuciscidae > Semotilus > Semotilus atromaculatus. The sequence goes on along the minus strand of JAULUF010000002.1, from coordinate 9,014,661 downwards.
ACTCAGAACACACATGGAATGATAATTTAAAGGACTTACTCCTGCATTTAAATGTGGTGGTTACTCCTGAAACTTCAGGATCTCCAGTCTTGTTATCTGCTGCATGGTTCTTGCATTTACAGTCGAGATCTTTACTTAAGGCTTATGGAGTTCCTTTGGGACAGACCATTGACACCCCCTCCCACCCCCAAAGCATGATGCTACCACCCCCATGCTTCACAGTAGGGATGGTGTTCTTGGGATGGTACTCATCATTCTTCTTCCTCCAAACACGGTTAGTGGAATTATGACCAAAAAGTTCTATTTTGGTCTCATCTGACCACATGACTTTCTCCCATGACTCCTCTGGATCATCCAAATGGTCATTGGCAAACTTAAGACGGGCCTTGACATGTGCTGGTTTAAGCAGGGGAACCTTCCGTGCCATGCATGATTTCAAACCATGACGTCTTAGTGTATTACCAACAGTAACCTTGGAAACGGTGGTCCCAGCTCTTTTCAGGTCATTGACCAACTCCTCCCGTGTAGTTCTGGGCTGATTTCTCACCTTTCTTAGGATCATTGAGACCCTACGAGGTGAGATCTTGCATGGAGCCCCAGTCCGAGGGAGATTGACAGTCATGTTTAGCTTCTTCCATTTTCTAATGATTGCTCCAACAGTGGATCTTTTTTCACCAAGCTGCTTGCCAATTTCCCCACAACCCTTTCTAGCCTTGTGGAAGTGTACAATTTTGTCTCTAGTGTCTTTGGACAGCTCTTCGATCTTGGCCATGTTAGTAGTTGGATTCTTACTGATTGTGTAGGGTGGACAGGGGTCTTTATGCAGCTAACGACCTCAAATAGGTGCATCTAATTTAGGATAATAAATGGAGTGGAGGTGGACATTTTAAAGGCAGACTAACAGGTCTTTGAGGGTCAGAATTCTAGCTGATAGACAGGTGTTCAAATACTTATTTGCAGCTGTATCTTACAAATAAATAGTTAAAAAATCATACATTGTGATTTCTGGATTTTTTTTTTTAATTATGTCTCTCACAGTGGACATGCACCTACGATGACAATTTCAGACCCCTCCATGATTTCTAAGTGGGAGAACTTGCAAAATAGCAGGGTGTTCAAATACTTATTTTCTTCACTGTATATATTTGTTATCAATTATGTCCTCCACACCGAATTAAGTCAGTGAAAATGTATTAGTGTTAATGCTGGTAACTTTGTTCGTAAGGAAAGCACAATAAAATATTTGTCAAATAAAAAAAAAAGCAGTTACAGGATTTCAGTATATATAAAAAAAGAAATGTAAAGTTATGAAACTTAACTTTGCCCTTATAGCAAATCGATTTGTGATATATTTTTTATTTTATATATATATATATATATATATTATATATATATATATATATATATATATATATATATATATATATATATATATATATATATATACACACACACACAGAGACAAGAGCAAGAATGTTGTTCCCACCAAACAGCACACATTTTTACAAAAGTTTATATGAAACTTATCTTTAAAGACTGTCAGATTATTTATTTGCCAACAAACATTTAAACATTATGCAAAATCAAGGCTGCGCGTCTCTAAGAAAAAAACAAGCATGGGCATTCCCTGAATGAATCAGAATGAATGATTCAATGACCCTCTCAAAAATACTGTAATAATATAACCAACAGAAAGGATCACTGAAAAATACCCACCAATAATAATGCTAATAATAATTTAATACAGACACATTACATAGGGGTACAAGTTGTGCACTATTACCCTTCAACGAAAAGAAAAAAAGAAAGGGTAAAATGGGTAGAACAATGTATCCTGCTTGAAAGATGAGCATGTCGTGCTATGTCTGAGTTAAAATGATACCGGCCATATTTTAGTTCCAAGTAATACAATTAAAAAGGGTTGCAACAATAGATTTCTTTTTCTTTTACTTTATTTTTCTTTTGTATTCAAAGTGAATCTTGACAATAAAACACCATGATTTTTAATTCACTCACCAAAAGTCACCTGGAAATTCAGTTTAATGTGACTAAGTAGAGAAGGCTTGGTCACATCTTTATTCACTGAGAACTAGAGAGGAAACATCAATTACACTCTGCAAAGACATTATATCCAAAGGGTTACATTTCCCCAGTCCTCATACTGTTAAATATTGCACAGTGCAAGTGCTACGTGACAAACTAGTGTAGCATCAAACCAGATAAGCAAATGAAACGAAACGCTAAAACAAAAGTATACAAATATCAAAACAGTGAATAACAATTTAATTTGATCAACTCTTAATTAACCAAGTAACTGAAACATGAAATACATAACTTGCAGCGTGAATTAACCTCTTTGACCGATGATAAAAATTATGATATAAACCGTGGATCTGCTTATACACAGATTGAAAAGCAGAATACCAGGAAGTGAATTTCAGGTTGAATGGTAAATAATTTAGACAAAACTATTTTGTAAAAAGAACAATGTAATTTTGCCAACAATTTCCAAAATAAAAATGGTGGTGTTAATGTTTACTGAATACTGTTATTAGAAAAGTTCAGCAGAAATCATCCATATCCATTAATTTGTTTAAATATGAACACAATAAATATTGAAAGTGTTGAGTACAGTTTTTTGATATTGACACGGGATGTATTCAGGCTAAATGCTGGTGAACGCCATATCACAGGGATCGAAACATATGCACAGGGTGCAACATATTAAAATGAATGAATCAAAATTAATATCAACAAGGCTTTTAATCTTTAAAATTAGCTGGCTAAGATTAACTAGAAATATATTAGTGATTGATAAGTCTAATTAATATTATCTATGAATTTTTTATATATATATATAACCATTTCGATCCCTGGAATGGTAATTTTACTGTTCGTTCTTTCTCGTATTTGGTCTGGTCAGTGGGTGAGCTGAATACTTGTTTTTGCAAAGTGAATGTGTCATTACCAATATCTCAATCAAGGCACACACTGTGTTGCTTACACTGATCAAGGAAACAAAAAACAAACAAAAAAAAGACATGACCAAACATGAATATAACATCAGCTGACATCAGTGATCATTTGTTTAAAAACATATATTCTCAAATATCAAATGACAAACATTAATAAAAATCACAATTTAGTTGGACAATTCATTTAACCACAACACTGTACTCTCATATCAAAGCATGGCCATGTGGTTACTGCACACTAGCCTTTTAATAAGTGCTCAGTGGCATGAGGTTATGGGGCTGCTTATCATATTAACCGAAAACTCCTTGACAAAAATACTAATGTTTGTATTTCTGAAACACAGCAGAATAACTTTTAAATTGGATAAAGTTAAATCAGTCCTGCAAGCTATTACAAGTCAAAAACACAGATGAACAGGTAAACATACACAAATTAAGTTAAACAAATTCATCCAGTAATACGCAGTGATGAGCCAGAACGGTTATGAAGATACAATACTGATTTGAAGAGGAGAAAAAAAAGAAAAAAAAAAATCTACATGTCCATTATCAGCAATACAGTAGTTACGATGACACTCCAAACATTGAAGCAAAATTACTCAAAATCAAAATCCACTTCTAGTTTAGGCAATCAGAGAGACTCATACAAATAAACAAATGCAGTTATGAACTAGTCTAATCTAATTTCACAGCTATCTGAAGTGGCAATCAATATATAGCAGCTCGTCTATGATACATTCAAGATAGATGATACGATTTATTACTTGTTCAAAAAGCTAAACATAACCTCAGCCATTTTTTTTTTGAATACAATTTTTTTAATTTACCCCATGACTATAATTACTACAGTATACGTGAGGTCTATGCAGAGAATAGCTACCTTGCTCAGAGAAACAGCTCTGTTCCAAAACCTAGCGAGCTGCCTTGCGTTCTGCTGACTTCATATCAAGCTAATACAGCTAATACATAATAGTTCTACATAAGCAGTAACTTCTCAACTCGCAATGGATTACAAGATAGTTTGATGTTAGCATGTTGCTAAGCTAACAGACAAAAAAGAAAAAGAAAAAACAAAGAAGCCTTTTGGATTAATAGATTTTTTTTCGTTCATAAATTACCGTAGAAATCACCGGCAATTTTATGATAGGCAGGATTCAGTTTATGGCACTTCTCATGCTATATCCGCAAAAATGACTGACAGTCATACAGGGTTGCCAGGTCTGCGTAACAAATCTAGCCCAATAGCCAATCAAAAATAGCCCCAAAGTAGCCCAATTATCATACCCCAAATATCAAAACTCAAATGATGCCAATGCCATTCCCATACGCAAAATACATATTTTAAAGTTAATGTTATCCAAATTGAAAACCACTATATCATAGTGATCATAAACAGCTCAAAGGCTCCCTTCTCAGTGGCCCTCCTTCACAACACTTAACATCTAGCAGTTTTATCATTAATAGATTAATAAAAAAATAACAAAATGAATGCAATATTTCAATGAATGCAATATAATGGTGTTATTGATCAACCCACACCAACTTGGCAACCCTGCCGCCGTACAACTCTGACAGTGATTCAATGATGTCAAGGCTATAATATGATTGGTTTAAGAGGCACAGTTGACCGTTGGGATTTTTGCAATGGATGAGCCACGGAGGATGATTCTTTGTTTAAGAGAATCTCTGACAGCCTTTGCATCGAGAGTTTAACTATGATGCCTTGAAATATCGCTAGGTTCAGGAACAGAGCCTTCAAATTACAGTCTTTGGTGGTGCACACGCAAACTTCATTTGAGGCAAAAACACAAACTAAGCAGAACAAACTCAATACAAAAACGCTCATATACATGTATATATGTGTGTGTATATATATATATATATATATATATATAAACAATGTATTTATTCTCCCTGACGGAATGTAGAAAATGCAGTTGACACCAACAAGCTTTCAACATATGATATAATGGTATAATTAAGAAAAAAAAAATCAATTCATACATGCATAAATGATAATTTCACACCTTAAACCATGTCAAGCTTCAGCACTAAAAATACTAGCTCTATTATATGTGTATGTATATGTGTGTGTGTATATATATATATATATATACACACACACACACACACTCATATGTGTCTATACATCAAATACTGCATGGTCTGCTCAGGCTAAGATGAATTCATGACCCTGAATAAAAGACCGATAGTTGCATTTGTGTCTTCATCTAGTCGAAGCCATGCCCACCACACAAAACAAACACACACAAACCCGAAGAACTAAATACACAGACAAAAAGAAAAACAAACCTTTAACTATATATAGATTGTATTGCAGTTTTACTAAACAGTACAAATACTGTTAGATTTGTAGATTTTTCTGAATAGAAATTCAAAGAATTCTCTACACAACTAATGAATTCAAGATAACAACAACAACAAAAGTTTGATTAAAACAACAAAATCAACAGCAAGCATTCGCAGCAGCAAAAGCTGGCCGTTCTCCTATGAAGTAACGAAAAGTAACTCACTACATCTCAAATATACATTGGATCCAAAAATAAGCACTGCAGTTTGTGCAATGCAGTACATTGATGCCTATCTATGCATGAAATAATACACCAGTGTGTATATACATTACACACAAACACACACACACACACACTCACACAAAAAAATGCATGGACTGATTTGAATTGCAAGTGCTGCAGTCCAGGACACGTGCACACACAAACACATTGTATACACACAGAGAGAGTGAAGTAGAACAAACAACTGCCGATATATATAAGGCACTATGGCTGGGGACAACAATGCAGCGAGCCTCTCGACACATAAAGAGCCCCTATAGGCTTCTCTCTGATCAACATCATGCAACACATGCAGAATGTGATGAACGACTCTTTTAGGAGACTCCATTCCAAACGACACCAAAGACACAGAGAAAAGTACAAATACTTGGAACGCAAGAAAACACGGCAAGTGGACACATTTTATCGGTTGTGAACACCACACTGGGCTGTCTTTACAAACAAAGATGTGTTGTATACAAGGTAAAGGCAATGTATAAAAATAAGTTGACGATCACATGATTTTGGACACCATCCATTGTTGATATTCATTAGAGGAGCGTTCAAATCTGAAGATCTAAAAATCCGATAAGGTGATCAAATGTGCAAAACAGTTTTTTTTTCTTATTTATCCAATCTCTTGCTTCTCAACCGTGCACTTTCTTGATCTACATGCTAAAGACTTTCCAAACGTTTCCTTTTTAAAGCTAATTTTAATTGCACTCAAGTCTGTGATTCAGAGAAACTGCTTCCATTCTTTCTTGTGCCATGGCTTCCGGTGGTTTCTACAGAGAGCCCGGCATCAAGCCTGCCAGCGAGTCTCTAGATGTATGGGTATTGGTTTAGTTTGGTGGGACTGAGGGGGAAGCCTGCGTATGCGGGTGATGCGATGAAGGAGTGTGGCGGGAACAGGGGCTTGAATTGGCCTTGAGGGTGGAGGGTGGGTGAGGGCAAGAGGCGGTTGAGCCCCACAGTGACCTGGTGCACGAGGTGGCCTGTCGGATGGGAGAGGCCATATGCCGTTTGAAAGACGTGATTCCGTGTGGATCCAGGTGAAGCCAAGAGGTGGGCCATGGGGGCATTTGTCACCAGGGGGCCTGAAGGGGGGTAGGACAGTAAAGTTGGCTGGGTGTGAGGGTGGATGCCCAGGTGTGATTGAGGAGGGTGGGCTGTGTGGGTGGGACTAGCATGAGGCAGAGTGAAGGTGTGGCCATGTACGGTGGGCGGGATGAATGCTTGAGGGCGGCGGTGGCTGTAGTTGCCGTTCCACTCCTGGTGGGATGAGCCATAATGCTGTACCTAAAGCATGAACCAATCAGTTTATTACAAGAAAGAACAAATGGCAATCAAGTCATAACTAAGACTGGGTTGTTGTAAGGACGGACGCACCAATATGGAAGCCGATAAGCCAAAATGTATTTTTGTTATAGCCGAGAACCAATAAATGGCCAACCATATTTTGTTTTAAATGGGTCATGACATGAGAAATTAAATTGTCCTTAATTGTTTGAGAGGTCTGTGTACCACTAAAACATCCTGCAAGTGTTAAAGCTTTTAAATCCCAGTACAAAAAAAAAAAAAACATTAAATGTAACCAAGCTTCAAAAATGGTTTGTTTGAGTATTGTGGGATTTGAGACGTCACACGTGCAAATACATTAGCATTTGACTGCCTGTAGAGCAAGGCATCATCTAATCTTTTTACATTATCATACCGTTTGGCCAAGGCCAATGGCTGACACCTGTTTACACAGGCAAGCATAGTCGCATTAAAAGCAAATATAATCATTATAGATGCTGTCTACAGTGGATACCGTAGACAGATGCCCGTTCAATTTGTGGTATACTCCACATGCTTGAGCTACTCCCGACAACAGGACAAATAAAATTCACTTTGATACATCTGGTTTAAACAGCGTGTTAGTGTCTGTACAGCCTTCAGAAGAACACCAGCGTCAGGAACAAGTGGATGATTTTTTTTAAACTTTGTATGCAAAAACTTTATTATTATCATTATTAGTAGTAGTAGTAGTAGCAGTAGCAGTAGTAGTAGTAGTAGAAGTGAATCTCAAGGAACATAATAAAAAAGTCATGACCCATTTAATAAATACTAAAATTAAAATGTTTCCAAATACATTTTAAAATAAAATCATTTATAAAATTAATTTACAATATAGAAAAAAACACATTCATTTTGAGATCTGCCAAAGATTATAATTTAACAATATTTTGCCAGTTATTTTTTTCACATTGTTTACATTGCTTCTACTATTCATGGTCCATGTCAAAAGGCCTCTATAATTTTTGGAACACTAACTCAATTCAGACATCTCAGCCTTTTTTTAATTTTTTTTTAATATATTATTCATGGTAGTACATAGTAGTGGTATCTGAATATAATATCTGACTTTACAACAACCAATACAATAAGAAGTGCAGCAGGTTTAGAAACAGGTGAGGAGGAACTGACCTGTCCAAAGGAGAGCTGCTGTTGAGAGTGTTGTAGAGGTGGGAAAGCCTGTGTGGTCTTCCGTTGATGGTTCACCAATAATGTTGAGTAGGGCGGCTGTCTGTTGGAACCACTGCGGCCTTTGGGTGGGCATGATGGCTCTATAACTACAATGGAAGAAAGAGCAGGCAAAAGTAGCCATCACTACTTGAAAACCTCATAAAATATTGCTAGATAGGTTTACACTTCTTGCAAAAGGGATTCAGAACAACAATTGTCAAAATGAAAAAAACTAAAAAAAAGAAACCACATCAATGAATCAAACTTGCCCTGTTTTCTTATATTTACATCAGAGGTGTAGGGTATCTGGGTGAATCATTGGCTCAGTTCCTCTGAACACAAATAAAGCACATTCTTCCTAAAACTCAAAGCCTTTTAGAATGAATGTAAATTATTTGTCATTGGCACCAGCCTGTCTGCATGAGACCGTTTTGACACCGTTTATGGGACCACAGAGCCTTAACAGACAACTCTGAGTGCAAGCTTCAACGGGGTTATCACATCTCTCTCTTTCTGCGTCGAGAAAGGAATTCCAATCTCCCCCCTCTCCTTCCAAGAGAGATAAGGCAGACCCACTCTGAAGAACATTCACTACATGCATACATGAACTGCTACGAATTTCCCCATAAAAGACTTTTACTAAAAATATATTCAATATGTTTTTATGTGTGTCTGTTGGCCATACCATGTTGGGTTATCTGTATTATTATTATAGTTCTAGACGAACTACAAGTACATATATTATGCATTTTAAATGTAACCCTCTATTCTTATAATCTTCCTATATCGTTCATGGTACCGTTGCATTCATATTGATCCGAACTGGCTAAATATATAGATGAGCTTATGATAAAATGTATGTTTACATGTATAACATTTCTCCTGTTATGTTTAATCCTCTTTGGAAGGAAAATGACGAGGTTCTGCCCCAGTCATAAATTATGCAATTAAGCCGTCAAACCAAACAAAGAAGGATTTTTCGCGGGCACTTTTCTCCCAGCTGATTGGTGCATCCACGCTAGAGAAGGCGTGAACCAAAAGTGTCTTTAAAGGACGCTGGCACTCTTCCTTCTCTCTCTTACCTCTTACACTCTTGCTCCTGTCCTGTTTTCATCATGTAGCCTAACGCCTCGCCTCCGGGCGAAAGCCGTTGTTTCTTTTGTTTGTTTATAGTATTAGTTTGTTTTTCAGTCTTAGATAATTCAACGTGTTTAGTACCACCAACGAGTGAAAAGAACACCGCCTGAGTTATCTCTTCAGCAAATCCATCGACAAGTGACTTTCAAACTTGCCGCTGAACGAAAGCAGCCGCGCACCGGACGAACACGTGCCCCAAAGGACCACGTGATGCGCAGGACACACACACACACACGCCTTCTCCTCAGCAACCTAAGAGACCCATGGTGCAAGTATTTATTTCTTATCAAGACTTATTATGCTGTACGGTTGTTGCCTCAAAAAGGGTGATTTTGTGATTCCTTGTTGTCTCTAGTTTGAGGTTCCGTTGCCTGTGATTTTGCTTTTCTGCCGATCCTTTGGATCGGCCCAAACTCCCTCTCTCTTGCATAACTGCAACTCTCTTATCTGCTCAAGCTCTCCGTGATCTCTGATCCAACTCTTTCTCTAAATTTTTCTCTCTCTCCCTGTATCTATGTATTCTCGTCCGTCGATGTCTTTTCTGTTGTAAATACATTTATTACGTGTAACTGTAGTCACGATGTATAACCAGGGTATCTGCACATTTTTTAACAGCAAATTTAATGACTTTTAAGACCTTTTTTAAGTCCTCTAAAAGGCAAATTTAAGACTTTACCACAAAAAAAAAAAAAGTGAAAATGTTCAGCACGACACACGACCAGTGTTCATTTTGGCAGCCATTTTTGTTTTAGTCTTAGTCTTCATCTTCAGATGAAAATGCTTATTGGTCTTAGTCACATTTTAGTCATTTTGTCTTTCATAGTCTTAGTCTAGTTTTAGTTGACGAAAAGTCATTGCATTTTTAGACATTACTTTTAGTCAAACTGCAGTTACCAACATTAATTTTGGTAGCTATTTTATATGTAGTCTTTAGACAAAAAAATCATTATAATGTTTCGCTTTAGGCCAATTCAATTAAGCTTATGAGAAATTTGAATCAAGGTAACAGGCTGTATTGACATTGCACTCTTTAGCAGTAGCACTTGTGCAATTCTACATATCCCTGTTCCTTAGTTCAGTGGTTCTCCAATGTTTTGGAGTGCCGTAACCCCTCTTGCACTTAGACTGTCACACCTTTTCCATTGATCCACTTGTCAGGTTTTGCCATTACCTCTGAAGGCCAGTATTCCTATTTCTATGTGAAGGCTCCGGGTCGGATTTACCGCGAAATCCATCGGATGTGACAGCTAAAGACATGGAGTCTGATAACACCAAAAAAAAAGCCCTGCCTCCAGCACAACGCAGACTCCAACACAAACTCCACATAAATATAAAAAACTAAAAAAAGTTATATCTGCTGAAGCTCGTCAGCCCAACGTGATTCATATCAACTTCTACTTACTACAACATACATGACGCATAACATGAATACAAAATACTGTTCCAGGATAACAAAAAGTAGGCGCTTTAGGATGTAACTTATTTTACGTATTAGATCTACTGTCTAACGTTACTCATCCCACTACTATCATATTGTTTATAATACACATTTCCAGACACATTCAGTACAGTAATGTTACTTCCTACGGTCTTACTGTTACACTGAAATTGTTCAGTCTGGGTCACTTCACTAACCGTTTTCGTTACCATATCATACATTCACCTATGTTGACATTGCTCATTGTGAAAGATAAACGAATAGTTAGTGAAATGCCTTATGCTAGATAACCACATGTCGGCTAAATGCAGTCAATGTAACGTTATCATGGTACGAGCATGGAGCATTAGTTCAACGTCAAGCTGATCAAAGTAGCCTATTATTGTAACGTTGCAGTGGGAGTTTACTTGATTTTCCAGTATGTTGTGCGATGATTTCTCCGAGGTGTTGAAAGTCTCAGTGTGGCCGGTACCCTGAGTGCTCGCTCTTGAGTTCGAGCACGCGCACAAGCATGAGCGCTCTTGTAAAAATTGGTTGCAATCTGAAACATCACCGCTAGAGGCCGCTAAAAGTTACATATAGCACATTTAACTTTTTATTTCAAGATTTGCTAGATTTGGCTGACCAAAATAGGAATCTCTAATATACATAATCGTTGGCAGTTGGTAGGGTGGCCTCAGTGAGCCCCTCAACTCCAGTACACAAAAAACTGACAAGCATTGTGACCCAACAAATGTGCTCAGATCCAAATGTTTGATTGCAAATGGAGACTGTTGTCCATGATGATTGTTTATGTCTGTGTACGATTATAAGTTCTGTTTCGAATATATTACTCAAACCAGGCTGCTTCTTCAAACTAGAGCTGCTTGTCCCCCTTAGGAGTTGCAGGTAATTTGAAATTCAGTCAAACATTTTTCGCCTGTCTGCCTTATGGTTGACGCTCACAAACAATTAAAAAATTTTTTTTACAAAGTATATAATTTTTTTCATACAATATGAATTTGAACTGGGTTTGTCAGTGATTTACTTTGAAAGGTTTGGTGGGATCGATTACCTTTGCGGCCCATCAGCTCATTATTCTGAACCCGCATGGGCGGCACCACCATGGTGCGGATGGGCAGCTTGGCAGACTCAGCCTCTGTAGTTTCATTGGCTTTGCAGTTCTGGTTGTTGTCATTGATATAGGTGGCCTCCAGGAAGGGGCTGTCAGCTCGACTGGAGGACACTGACGCAGGCGAGCCATCCACCGTATCACATCCACTTTCGCGCTCATCATCTGACATACTGAACACAGACCAAACCAATCACTCTCAGACACACAGAACAAAGAACATACTCCCTGATAAATAGTGATGCTCCGATTGATCGGCCGCCGATCATGATCGGCTGATATTGGCTAAAAATAGCTTGATCGGCGAACCCCAAAAGCACCGATCACGTGACGTAAATTACTCGCGCGACTTTTTTCCACCTGCATGCATGCGCACGGGCACACAGCATCAGAGCGGAGCTTGCCAGTGTCTACATGAGTTCTCCCTTCTGGAAGTTTTTCAAAGTGTCTGACAGACGTTGCTAACGGCGAGAGTAAATACATAGATTTAACTATTTGTAGCGTGTATTCTAATTCTATTCACGAGTTGCATGCGCTTGATGAACGCTCTGCTAGTTAACTGGAGATTAATTAGATGTCCGATGTTCGCGGGACACGAGTTGCACGCGCTTGATGCACGTCTCATAAATCGTTAAAAAAATGTAAACGTCTGGGAGAAAGAGAAGACATATAGATCTATCTATCTGAATAACAGTGACGACGCGAAAGAGCTTTATTCGGTATGTTTTTCTGTGCGCACAGCCGCACACACACATAACGTTACACACAAACACAACCGACGCGAAGCGTGCAGCCCTGCACATAGACCGCTATACAGCGCGCAAGGACTGAACTAAGCCCTCTTTCGCGTCCGAATGGGCAAATACACACACAATTATGTCTAAATGTCAGTTTTGGAGAGTATTCGCGTAAACACAGTCGGTTATGTCTTTACAGAGCATACAGCAACCTGTGAGAATATCGGACGTGCATCAGTGCAATTGGATCTGCACAGTCGGTCTTAAAGTGACAGTGCGTAATAAACCTAATGCCGTCTGTACACTTAATATTAATCAAACAACAAAATAAAAAAAGAAAAGCATTCACTGCTCTTTTAATAGCTTTAATAAGGATTAATTATATTTAATTCATAGGCTACAAATAAATATGTCTGCTTGAAAGAATAAAGAATGATGTATGTTAAAGAGTGCATCATTCATTGAAGAAAAAAAGACTGTTTTACTTTAGGAGAAGTGTTTTTATTTAATTTTAAGATATAATTTTATGTCACAGTGCTAAATCTGTGTCTGTATTGCATGTTCAATCTTAAAAAATTATTCATATTAACAGGTTAATAGATGTTTTCTACAGGAATATATAATGGGTTTGGAAATTTTAGAGAAATTCTAAAAGGATGCATTACAATTTAACTAAACCCATTATTAAATTAAATTCTTATTGTATTTTGTCTACTAAAACTAGACTAAAACTAAAACAATTCAGATGACTAAAATATGACTGAAACTAAATGGCATTTTAGTCAAAAGACTATGACTAATAGCTAACTCTGCTAGATTATAGATAAAAAATTCCCATTCCCCTGCCATTCTGTGATCGGCAGTAATCGGCAATCGGCAGATCATGATTTTGGTGATCGGTAATCGGTGATCGGCCCCAAAAATGCTGATCGGAGCATCTCTACTGATAAACAGTGCTCAGAATGGAACACTATGCATGGATTAAACAACAACAACACCACAAGTATGTTAAACTACGCAGTACGCAACAAACATTCTAGAAAATTCGACATTGTCACATGGCCTCTTTACTTTACATGTTTAATTTAGTGAGTAACTAAATAAGGATATCATGTCGCATTTAGTTTGGAATAAGTGATTAAAAATAAGTGATTAAAAATATGTAATCACTGTTAATGAAATATTATCTGCTAGATAACAAATTGAAAAAAAATATATATAGGGGCATTTTTCCTATATTTGAGGCAGTTTGGTCTCATTCATTATCCTTTTGACTAATTTTCAACTAGTCTAAAATTAGGAAACGCCTAGAAAACAGTAAAGAAAAACAACAACATAGGAACACTGTGTGCACATTTAAGATAGGCTACTTAATTTAATATTCCAATATCAAAATACGATACTAAATCCCACAGAAAAAAAAGGGCTTCTTTGTGACGGGCTGTCTTTGGATTAGAACATTGCACATTTTAAACAGTACACACATTAGCTGAATAAATGTTAGCCAATAAAAACATATTTAGAAAACAGTTGACAATGAATAGTTAACTTAAGAGTCCAATAGCAAAACGAATCACTTATTTAAACCAATATCAAGTATAAGTTAGACAAATCCAATATATAATGAGGGCTGTGTTAACCGTAAAACGGCCGTCATTTAACGAATTTTAAAAACACGGATGGATAATTCAAAATGCTTTGACATTTTGACAGAAAAAAGCACTAGCAAGAACAAAATTAACTAGCCCGTCAATTTTCATTTCACAATTATCTTCTCTCTCTGTGTGTGCACGTCTGTGAGAGAGAGAGAGCGCAGCACTGATACAAAGGTACTTTTTAATCCATAAGTAACTAACGTGCTAGTTATTATACAAAATAAATATGTAACATAATTAGGTACTTTAGTTATTATTAGCACAATAATGTAACATGGAGACTACGTTTCTCAACTGAATAAATAAACGTCTGTTTCTCCAGACTCGTGCTTATCAGTCATCCACAAATCACAGCACTTTCATAATCACAAAGCCATAGCGATTTCAAATGTATTGTTCAGCATTACTTGAGCATTTTATAATTTGCATGGCTGAATGATGTCTTCCTCTTATCTGAGTGAGTGACCATGAATGACGGCGTATTTTAAAATAATCCATGCGATCATCGAATACAGAGGATTAAGTTACGCATCTGTCAATCACCCCCGCTTGCTATTTGGGGAGTGAACCCAGCACTATGATTGGTCGAACTCTTCTTTTTTTGCTGTTGTTTGATTTGAGGACTGCGTGTGCCCAGAGGCGTCACCAGGTTTTTGCGTAGAGTGACAAATCGTACCAGCGTACTTTGAGGTCAAAATGCATGCCCGCTACGCAAAATGCGTACAGGTAGGCAGGTCTGCAGCGCTATTGTGGCTGTGGTGTGTCACTTAATAAGCATGACGCGTCACCATGGAAATACTAAGGTGATCCGTTCTAAAATAAATGTCGCCTTAAACTCACGCTGGGGGCCCAGCTAGAATATTTTAAACTTACGTGCGAAAGGGTTTACTTTGGGCTCAAATCCTCATTCAGACAGTAGTAAACATGTGTGCATGAAATACGGACCTGTTGGGTCTCTTGCAGGGGGAGGAGCTGGACTGCTCTGAAGCTGATGAACTGGTACTAAGGGTTGAATCGGGACTGCTCAGGGAACACACCCGCTCCATATTGAGGGTGCTCTTACATGCCTCACACTCCGGACTACCTTTACACCTGAAACGCAGGTTTTTAGCAACATACGGGCGAGTAAATTCTCACAGAATTTTTTTTAGGGTCAACAAACCCGTTAAAACTTCTAGATATGTATTAAGACGGGTAACTCACTCTAGTGAATGTTTCTGAGAGTCCGGCCCCTCCTCATCCGTACCACTGCTGATACTGATGACGCTGCCAGCGGGACTCGGAGAGTCAGCGATCACAATAGTCTGCCTTTGCTTCTGAGACGCAGTCGACTCCTCGTACTCTTGTTTCGCCTTACAGTATGCAGGCTCCTCCTCTGGCACCGCCTCTGACTCCGCCTCCACTACACATTCTGCAGCCTCTTCCTCTGTGTTTTTGGCACCGTCTACCATCTTTGGGGACTGGCATGATGAGTTTTGGGAATTGGTGCTGTGCATGAAGTTGTTACTTCTACATGGGATGATAATGATCAATTAGATAGGTAGGCATGACAAGAATGTAATAACCGATGTCAACTACTTTTGAGCTTGCCGATAACCACTTGTAAAAAACAAAGCACAGTTGCAAATGTTTGATCAACCTAATCAAGACATGTATCCAACAGTACGGAATGCAACGTCTGTCACTTCAATTGATTAGATTAATTTGAAAATAAAAAAGTAAACCAATAACTTACCAATAATCTGACTTTTGGGTCTGAAATATTCACTAACATTTACCAAAAGTAAGCTAAAATTTAAAAGCTAATTTAAAAGTTAAAATAAGTACAATATTTTTGTACAATATATTTTGCATGTCAAATTTAGCATGTAAAATATATTTCGCATGTAAGATGAATATTTAAACAAATATTGATTTAGTTCTTTATTTAAACGATTATGTATTGATGTATTTTTTTTTTATTTCTTTATATTTGAAAATAAACAAACAATTCACTGTATTAATTTGCTTTAAGAAACTGACCAAAAAAAAACATCTGAAAAATGCTGATTAATGAAAACAAGTGTATTGTTCGTCAAAAGGGTGTTCAAAAAATGTAATGTTATTTATTTAACATTAGCAATTATTTGTAAACATTGAAAAAAATATATCCATTTAGATTTATATCCAATTTGTAGTGATTATAATTTTAAGATTTTTTTAAAATCCATAAAAGTCATGATTGTGTTTTGAACAACGTTTACCTTTGTAATTTAAAAGTTAAAAATGATCAGTTAAAAGTTAAAGCTATTTAAAAAGTTATGTTTTATCATAACACTTAACAACAATTTTATACAGAAGCATAACACTGGCAAAGCTCAGTTTGAAAAGTAATATGTAAAATAGCAATATTATCCTGAACTTGAATATATTTCCATTACCACATTTGCAACATATATTTGTGCAAAATGAAAATTTAATAACCGATTTTTTTTTTTACACTAGATTTAACATTATCAATGTCCATTTATTGACCGTTTCATTTTTTATTGTGTAATAAATACTCATTTATTTATTTTTATTTGAAAAGGGAATAAATAATAAATCAACACTTTTTTTTTTTTTTACCCAAAAAATTTATTAATGTTGATGTTTTGAATTGGGCCTGAAAAAACAAATAAATAAAATAATGATTGCATTATTTTTTATATTTAACTGCATATTTACATGTACAAAATTGATGAATGACTTAATTGATTTCAAATTGGTTCCTTCATTTTTTGTTTTTAAGTGGCACTCCTAGCCCTCCATACACTGACAGCATGTCCAGATATGGTATGTGGATTAACCTGTTTGAAGATGGTTTATTTCTCTTGTTAGCAGCTGGCTGTGGCCACACCACATGAGCTATTCCTATGCTGATAGGCTGGTGAGCTGACATGGCCATTGGGTTTGTTAACAGCGGCTGGTGGGGCATCATGGAGCTGTAATGGTTGCCATGGGGATGAACTTTCCTACAAAAGATGGGAGAGAAACAAAGCATTTCAGTGTGGAGGAAAGCGTACAAAGAAAGATGACTCACACGAGGGCTTAAAACGTGTTTTAATATCGGAACAGATAAATAGAGCAGTGCAAGTACAATGACAGAGAGGCTTGTTTCACCCACCCCCATTCTGCTAGTCTCTGTGGACCTGCCACTGTGTCTGAGGCCAATGCCGTTGCTGAAGGGGCCACCTGAGGCCAAGTGGGCACCAGGATCTGCTGAGGACGATTTGACCACGCCTGCTGTAAAAAAAAGGAATGGCTAACTTCCTGACATGGATAAATTAAATCAAAATGTGTCCTTGTCTCCTCAAAGTAACATTTAAAGACTAAAGGGATAGTTCACACAAAAATGTACATTATGTCATTAATTACTCACCCTCATGGAGTTCCAAACCCGTACCACATATTAATCTTCGGAACACAAATGAAGATCTTTTTAGTGAAATCGGAGAGCTTTCTGTCCCTCCATTGATGCAACTACCACGTTCAAGCCACAGAAAGGTAGTAAATACATCATTCAAGTAATCCATTTGACTCAAGTGGTTTAACCTCAATTTTATCAACTGACACGAGTGCTTTGTTTGCGCCAAAAAAAACATAACTTACCACTTAATTTACAAATATTCTAACGCTCGTTCATGATGCTAGAGCAGACGTTGTTGCATTAACATGCGTCAAAGAGCTTAATATATAATAAAGTTTGCGTCACATGGATTACTTTAATGATGTCTTTACTACCTAACTTTCTGGGGGGCTTGGAAGTGGTAGTTGTGTAGGCTGTCAATAGCCGCGTTTCCACTGCCGGGAAAGTGCGAGCCAGGGCTTTAAACGGGCCGAGCCGGGCTAAAAGCCTCGGGCCAGTAGCACAGAGCCAAAAACCACGCTGCGTTTCCAATGACGGGCCAGAAGCTCCACAGCAATTCACTAAAGACGAAAGGTTCTGACAGATAAAATAAAAACACGATTGTGATATGCCCGCTTTTGGCCCGACAGTTGAAACACGGCTAATGGAAGGACAGAAAGCTCTCAGATTTCATTTGTGTTTTGAAGATGAATGTCTTACAGGTTTGGAACTACAAGAGGATGAGTAATTAATGACAGAATTTTTATTTTTATTTTGTAAATTAACCTTTTAATACACTAGTATTAAATGACATGTATTTTTTGTCTGTCCAGTAAACCCTGTCAATAAAATGTATGCAAACGATACATTAAACAAGTTACTTTTCCTTTAAGCCCGATATTAAACAACTGATTAATTGGAAGAGTTTAAATATTGATAAAAGTTTGGATCAATCCGTATTTGTGTTTACCTGTGTAATGACCCCTGGTCTGATCTGTAGAGGCTGGATGGCAGAGGCTTGTGTCACCAATGGTACTGTGCTCTCCATGCGCACAGAGAATCCCGCTGGCTTATTTGGGTTAGGTGGGAGACCTGTGACATGAGGCAGGGTTATTATTGTGAACTAAAACAATACAAAATATGTTAATTATTTCCATTTAGTTTAAGCTGAAGTACTAAAATAAACTACAGATAACATATGTGACCCGTGCAGGCTAAATTAGTTGAAATGATCTAAAAAACAAAAAACAAAAAAAATGTGTTCTTGTTATTTTCACATTCTTGATGTATGATTTGTTTGAATCGGACAAAACTGAATACGTTACAGAAGCTATTGAAGTCGATAGAGTCAGTCATTTTTGAGAAAAATATAGTTCAAGTTTTCTGAATGTTCCAAAACAAACCCAAAAAAAATTCAAACACACATTGCAACCATACCATAAAATTTGGCACACACCAAATTAAAACTCATATCTATTGGGAAAATATATGTTAAACTTTATTGAAAATATTTATATAAAGAATATTTAACATTGTTAGAAGCGTGCCACTGGTTAAGGGCTACCCATGTAGTAATCCATGTAGCTAAAGTATGCAACAAAATATCAAAAACAATAAATTGCCCATGTTAACAAGTAAAAAAAAAAAAAAAAACTAAATTCTGTGAAAGAATTTATGATTTTTTCCTGCATGGAATTGTGGCCAGATTAAAGCTGCCGTCGGCAACTCTGGCTGATTGAGTGGACTTAGGCAAAATTTTGAATGTTTACAACTCTCATGCCCCTCCCCCACTATCAACGGATACCCTCCCACAGAGTTCGTGCTCGTCAGTGCGCCATCGCTCTTCGCTACTGCGTGAACTTCAGGCGTGTGCATGTGATTGACGTGTGCATGCACGACTTGTGATTGACAGTCCTATCTCACACCCCCCTGCGCTGATTGGACACAATGAACCGGGAGCGGTGGATTTTTGCAAAACAAATAACACGCTCCAGGTGGAGTTAGAAGCTCGGGTTTTTTTCTAAAACCACTTTATTTATGTTGTTCTGTCGGAATATAGTGTCGAATTCGCTGAATATGATAAAAAAAAGTTGCCGACGGCAGCTTTAATAGTGATAAACACAGCTAGCAAAGTTAATTTTAATACACAGTCATGACAGTTTCATATTGCGTCCATGCTAGGGATGCTAACGGTTAATCGACTGTCGTTTAATCAAGGTCATGCGCATGCGTGCTGCTCAACCACGAAACACGTAAAGCAGACACAAGGAAAAATTGAAGCGAGCGTGCCGGAGTTAAGTTTGGGACCATTTTACGTTAAAAGGCTAAAGTTACACCTTCATGACTACATGTTTGCATGTGCATTAATTAAATGATTAATCACATCGACTCATTTTACAATCCTACTAGCCCTTTATTTTAGACTAAAAACCCTTCTCATTCATTTGGTGAGAAACATAGCATTTTGAGTAGCATTTGAAGACCTTGTCATGCTGTTGGCTATATGCCACGCACTATTCATCTATTAATTGATAGTTCATTTAAACGACGATCGAACATGGGAATTTGTGTAAATTTACATCCCTAGACCATACCAACAATTGTTCAAGATTTGCTACATTAATATCCACAATCATCTTGTTTAGGTGGTGGCACGTTATGACTGAAGTTGTCATTTATAAATTGAGCAAAATGTTCCATTTCAATTACTCCAACAAGATTCGCCAAACGCATTACATTTAAGCATTAACCACCAACTGAGCACTCTCACTATCATCCATTTCCATTGCAAAACAGGCATAGATCTACGAAATAGTTTACTTTTCGTGCTTTCATAGCCTGGCTAACGTCAGACCTAGTCTCATTGAGACGTGGGTCTGGGAAACACATGTTCATTTTCTCGTATTTGAGGTGTGGTTTACGAATGCCCAGAGCCGTTTATTGGGTCCTACGAATGTCTATCAAATGCTCCTGTACGTAGCTCATAGCCAATCGCTTCAATTATACCAGATGACGTATGTAGAGCGACAGAAAAGTTGCTCTTTTTTCAAAATAAACGTGCGTTCTAGACTACTTAGAACAATATCTAAGGCTGCACTGAAAGGTAACTTCGCGTCTGCTGCCATGTTGGATCCATAGATATAAACAAACTGCTTCGGTGTGTCGCATAGACGACGTCATCGCCTTGCTGCTCCCTCCCCGTTCTGTGATTGGTTCCCTATTTGAGGCGAAAATCTGGTCCATGGAATCCAGCCTGCCTAGCAGCGTGAATAAAATCGCGGTGCGCGCAAGGCAGCATGGGGGAACCCAGGATACTTTCAGAGATTGGACGCTTCCACAACGCACCACCGCACGGTGTGTTTTGATTAATCACTAAAGGCGCTATTGCGGCTAGTTTTGTTTACATCAGCATGGGTTTAAAAATCACATTTAATTAATTCAGACTCATGACATCGAGAATTCGCTATGAATATTCACAAAGTTGGAATGCTGCCTTTTACAACGATACCAAATTTGTGCTAAGGGGAAGCAACAGTCGTCGAGAAAAACAGCATTTTTTTTATGGATTATTGAAACAAAGGAAATATTTAGGAAGGTACACCTCTCAGAAAACATACACAAAGATAATTTTAGATGTTTAATTGCATCTATTGCATTAATTGCATTTGTGACATTGGGATTGCTAGACGAGGGCTTAAAATTATTTTTGTGAAAACCTCAAATGCAACCAAAATTGATATTTTACTTATTTTGCCGGTAGCTCGTAATAAGCCTGTGCGCCTATCAACCCATTTTGCTAGCACGGACACAAAAAAAAAAAGCTACAAAAATATTACGAAAAACTAAATTAGTACATCACTGTTACTACAATAATACTGACATGAAGACCCATCATTTAATTATACTGGTAAACATTGTGGCTGATCTAACATTAGCTTGAATCTGATGACTGAAGGTAAAGTACCTTGAATTGTTGGGGGGCAGAGAATAAGCGCCTGCTGGAAAGAGTCACCAAACTGAGCACTTCCTGTCTGGAGAGGGATTCCAGGATGCATCACTGATTGGGCAGATGAGGCTAAAGCCTACAGAAAGAGAAGAGAAAAATAAAATAAAAAGTTACAACATAAAGTGCAGTTGCACTTTACTTTAGAGTCCTCTTATGCATGTACATGGGTAAAAACTATGTACTAATCCTGAACCTATCCTTAACCAATGCAGTGACTTTATATTACTTGCGTACAGTGAAAGAGCACACACTGTAAAATAAATTGCAACTTCATTCTATAGTTTTTAATTGGTTTCCTCAAAGTTTCAGGAAATATTTCTGTGGACACACATTAAAGTGAATTAATATCCAGTAATGTCCAATAGAGGGCGACATGGTATTAATAGACAGGACATCAGTATTGCCCTGATGAAACTATTTGATATTACATCATTTTTGTATATACTACAAGACCTAAAAATATTTAAATATACAAAAATCTTCCTGTTCAAAAATGGCTTCAAGTCGTCACCAATGTAAAAGGAAGAAACAACTTTTAAAAGGATAATTTGTTTAATTTTTTTTTTTTAATGATGTCTTTATTTTGCTATACACACAGTTATGATCTAAATTATTCAACCCCCATTGCAAATCAGGTTTACTGGGAAAATGTACAAACTTTCAGCTGTTTGCAAAAAACAAATGTAATTGAAATGGCTCAACAATAAATGTTGTTTCAAGGGGTTTACCCAAACTCAACTGAAAATGCAACTTTGAATGAAAAGTCTCAAAATGATTCAACCCCCTGGATTAGGGATGTGAATTTTTGCCAAAAATGCCATTCGGAAAATCGAGGAGCAAAAGTTGATTATCGTTCGAAAATCCCCAAAAAAAAAAAAATCCAAAAACGCACACTCACAATGACAGAAAGGGAGGCCAATTTCATCTTTAGCGATTTGTCAAACAAACTTTATTCGAACAATTAACATGTTTTCGTCGTTTTTTTTTTTTTTTTACATACCGGTAGTTAACATAGAAGAAAAAAACAATATAGCTGCCAACACGACAGTCCGTTTTTGCATCGCCAAACCAGATGCTCGTTAGATAAAAAAAATAATGTCATAATGATTTTATGCAAACCTGCCTTGTTACTGCAAAAGCCTACTTTTTAAACAAATTAGTTTCAATCAAAACTATTCGTGTGCCACTGCGCAATACACACACATTACCGCGGGTGTTCATTTCATAAACTGTGGACAATGGTATATTTAATGTAGCCTATAAATGAATGTACGTATATGTCCACAAAACGGATAATGTCATCATAGCCTACTTGTAGTGCTATTGTCGAGTAATAATCTGTTTGGTTGTAAAATGTATTACCTGAATGAAATGAACTCGAATGTATCGTCCTGTGGAATCATTCATTCACAGATATACGAAGATGTTCAAATAGATCTTCATCGCTGGCAAAAATATGATGCATTTGCAGATTTGCTTTCACTAGACTAAACTTTAGGTCCACGGCCACTTCACCCAACGCTCTTGATGTTCTTAAATCTTCCTGTTACGACTCCGAGTCGAGTGTGAATTGAAAGCGCTTCAGACGATTCAGTGCGCGAGGAACTGAACAGATCATTCAAACTGATTCGCGAACCGATTTAGACAGATCTGCCAACTTGTTTGATGAAGTCTTTGAACAGAATCGACTCAAAAGTGATTCATTTGTGAATGGAGCATCGCTCATGCCCATAAAAAAGCGCGCTTGGAATAAACTACGCATTTAACAACATGTATTGCATAAAAATAAAGTAACGAGAGGTACGTCGCCCAACGTAGTGAAGTAAATGTAGCCTACTTTGTTACTACCATAGACGGTTACTACCATAGACAGACAGCAAAGGTTAGTCTATACCCACCTCTGTTGGGCGCAGAGTTAACGGTCACGACAATGCTCTTCTTCTGTTGTTTGTTTACACTATGTATGAAACGCTGGTATCCTTGATTGCGCAGGAGGGGGTTTCATTCATGTTAGTGACACCTGTGTCCCTGACAGGAAAATACCCTGCTGCGCGATCTGTGACAGTAGGCGCGCCGTCAATTATGTCACATTGGTATTGTGCGAAAATATAACGATATTTGAATAAGCAATTTTATGATAGAATTTCGAACGCAGTTCGACTATTCGAAGATCGCGACTCATCCCTACCCTGGATAGAATCCCTCACAACAGCACAAATCTGCAAAACAGTTGTCAAGCACACCTAATGCAACTAATCAAGGGCTTCATTAGTTATACCAGGTTTGCTTGAGCTAGAACACATTAAATATCTAAATTGGCAAGGTTTGTTGAGTGTCACGTTTGACCGCATGCTAGAAATATGGCATAAGTCAAAAGTATGGTCCAAAAAGTTAGGATGATATCGTCGCCCTTCACAAACAAGGAACAGGATACAAAAAGATAGCGAAGGCACTAAATGTTCCTAGAGACACTGTTGGAAGCATAGTTCGCAAGTTCAAAGATAAAAGGAACAGTGGTTACAATACCTAGACAAGGCAGAAAAAGAAAGCCATCAACGGCTTCAACCAGATATCGGAGAAGGCAGGTTCAGAAAAAGTGACTGAAAAAGACCTACAGCAAAACTTGGTGGCAAAAGGCACTGAGGTTTCTGCTTGCACAGTAAGGCACGTACTAAACGCATGTCATTTCCATGCCATAAGTCCAAGACGTACACCAACATTGACCCAAAAGCACAAGAAATGTTGGCTCCAATTTGTTCAAAATCATATAAATAAGCCACAGAAGTTTTGAGATTCTGTTCTGTGGAGTGATGAAACAAAACTGGAACTTTTCAGCCCTATGGATCAGGAGTATATCTGAAGGAAGAAGAATGAAGTATATGCTGAAAAGAACACTCTGTCTACAGTTAAGCATAGTGGGGCTCGGTGATGCTCTGGGATTGCTTTGCATCCTCTGGCACTGGAATTCTGCAGCGTGTGGAAAGCAAGGAGGATTCATTGAAGCATCAAGAAATCCTAGGAGAAAAGATCATGCCGTCAGTGAGGAACCTGAAGCATGGGCATCATTGGACCTTCCAACAGGACAATGATCCAAAGCATACCGCAAATTCCACCAAGGCTTGGTTGCAGAAGAAGTCCTGGAAAATTCTACAGTGGCCAGCAGAGTCCCCTGACTTAAACCCCATAAAAAAATCTCCAGTGGGATTTGCAGAAGGCGTTTTCAGCACACAAACCCAAGAATATTACTGAACTGAGGCCATTGCTCATGAGAAATGGACTAAGATTCATCAGAAATGCTGCCAGAAGCTAGTGTCAAGTTATCTCATTTACAGCAGGTCATAAAAGCAAAAACACTACAGGCAAAACCGCAGTTTTTTTTTTTTTTTCAAGCAGTGGATAATTCTGAGATTTTGGTCTATTTTGCAGCCATAACTTGTCTTCATTCAGACTACTGGAATAAAAACATCTAAAATACACATTTAAGTGTTTATTTTATAACACGTTATATAATTATCTATATATTTCGATTACAATACAATGTTTTCTCTGCACAGAGTCAGAAATCTCCACTTTAGCACTTGCATACACCAAACATTTCAGTTTTATTCCCATCTGTTTTTGTTTTTTGTTTTACAAAGAGGTTTGTTAATAAAAAATGTTATTCCTAAAATTATGGTGATTGTTTCCTAGCGGTTTTAGTGATAAAGAGATATCATAAATCCCCTTATTCTAATAGAAAAAATAAAAATCGAATTATTTTAGATCTAATTATTTTAGTGCATTTTAATTAGATAATGCCTCCATTGCATATTTGAACACCAGATTTCAGATTTGTAGTACAAACCAATTGACTTAATGTCGTGTAATTAATCACCTGTGGAAAGTATGGTGATATCTATTAGTTAACATGTTTGTTTACCCTATTCACCTGTAGGGTCTTTATATATTATATTACATTACAAACCCATTCATATTATATTATAAACCCATTCATATACACATTCCAGGGTATATGCAGGAATCATAGAGATGAATTTACTACCTTTTACTACCTTTTTTACTACCTCCACAATATTTTTTACTACCAACACGACATCAAGCAGCAGCCCTTTTTTGGGGGGTGTGGGAGAGGTATGCAAAGCACCACTTACTACTTACTATAAGGTATGGTGTGACACTGTCACACACATCCTACATATTAGGTACACTAATGTTTAATTGTGATCATTACAAAAAAAAAACATAATTGACAATGACAATATTAGTGTCGAGTTGAGTTTCAGTTGTCCTTATCTGAACCCTAGCCCTTGAGTTATCCTAACTATAACGTTAGCCCTTAGCCCTAATAAGGTGAATAATAACAAATAATCGAATTACAAATAGGACAAATAAATACAATAGATCAAAGAAAAGCTACAAATGAAATAAACTGTTTTTAGAGTTTTTCGGGTAGATTGGTAAATACATTTGAATAAAGTAACCAAATGTGAAAAATTTGCATATTCATTAGAGTATATCTAAATAAAATAGATGGATATTTTTGTAAAGTTGAAAAGGGTAGACTATTTAGTCAAGAGCAGTGAGTAATTTATTTGTCCTTTGTTTGATTAACATTAAAACACAGTAGCAGGTTTATTAAATTGCTGCCCCTTTAAGACAGAAGGCACGAACATGGCTACGTTCACTTGAGATATAACTGACTTTTGTTTACTAGGATAGTCGTCAAGACGGGCGTTTTTACATAATTTTGTGACGTGAAAGACTATTTAATTTAGTATTCGCGCGCTGAGGCGCTGGTTTGCGGGGCACGCGCTTTGGATGTTTGCGCTCATGGAACTTCTTGATATGCACACGTCCAGTAATAATGTAGGGAACCACTCGTTATACATAAATCAGGTAACAGGTCATGTTTTACTTTACTTACATATACGATTTAGTTTTAATCCAAATAACACGTGCTGAGTGAATGATCAAGAATATTCAACAGAAGTGCGCCCGCGCTCTCTCTCTCGTCAGTTAACGATAATAATAAGCTAGATGATGACCCGTTTTAATTTTCTTTGCCATTGACATCCGATTGAACTATAAACTTTCCACTGATGTCTGTTTGAAGGGATGTGCTCGACCAGCTCGCGCATCTGTGCCGCTGCGCGCTCAATCCATTGCACGTTTCCAGTGATCGCGCACAACAGCTAAGTTGTGTTACTATATTGCGTTTAATATTCCACTAGTAAGACATATTTACTTCATAGACAGCCTTATTTTTTAGAAAAAAATGGAATCTCGTATATTTTCAATACTAATTGAAAACCATATAGACCCAGTTAGATGGGGCTTCGAAAATTTACTACCTCGTCAGATGACGTTTACTACTTTTTACAACTTTTTACTGGCCTTAATTTGGCATAATTTAATTTACTACCTTTTACTACCTTTTACAACCCCGCGGAAACCCTGCATTCACATACTCCTGAGCAACATAGTCATAACTTCAGGGTAGAGAATAACTCAAAAGTGTGTTAGCAGTGTGAACGTGATCAAAGAGTGTGAACGTAACCAGGGCAACTCTTTCAGTAGCCACACAATCAATGTTCTTTTCTAGCTAACTGTAAATGGCTGATTGTATTTACATCTTTTAATTCAATTTACCAGTTTTCAAAACTGAAAGTTACAAAAGTCAAGCCACATTATGTCATAAAAACCCAACTATCATGCTTAAAATGTCATCAAAAAGGCATTGCAATAATCATCTTAGGTCAGTTTGGTGTGGGTAGAAAGTTTTTTTGCCGTGTCTCTACTTGGAAACCAAATGTCCTTTCCATGTTGCCATGGTCCATGATGTCAGCGATGTTGCCGTGACAACGGCAATAAGGGTTCAAATTTGTGAGATAAAAGAAAGACCAGAATTCAGTACTGACAAGAGTCATTTATATGGACAGCATTAAAGACTACAGCAACACATACTACTTTACTGCTTGCACAAAAAAATCTTGTTTTTAGGAGGAAAGCTTATATTGGCCACGTACACACTGCAGCTAAATTTGGATGTCAGTTCACCTTTTAGTACTTAATTCTGTTCCGAATTTACACCCGAAAAATGCAGGTATCACAACAGCATTTACAAAAATTCTATGTACGTTTAGTGTACGGAACCGAACAACTAGTTGGTAATGACATACAACTAGAGATATGAAAGATGACATTTTAAGAGAAGCATTTTTCATCGATGTATTAT
Source organism: Semotilus atromaculatus (assembly GCA_031834385.1). NCBI lineage: Eukaryota > Metazoa > Chordata > Actinopteri > Cypriniformes > Leuciscidae > Semotilus > Semotilus atromaculatus. The sequence goes on along the minus strand of JAULUF010000002.1, from coordinate 8,986,919 downwards.
CGTCTATGTATTTATCGTATGTGTGGTACAAGAAATCACAGGGAAAGCGGTACGAGCCGGACTCATTCGTGCTGCCAGATCTTGCAAGCCTATCAGCGAACAAGAACAAGCCCATCAAAAACAATCCGGGACAGTCACAGTCACATACACTCACCGGCCACTTTATTAGGTACCCCATGCTAGTAACGGGTTGGACCCCCTTTTGCCTTCAAAACTGCCTCAATTCTTCGTGGCATAGATTCAACAAGGTGCTGGAAGCATTCCTCAGGGAGTTTGGTCCATATTGACATGATGGCATCACACAGTTGCCGCAGATTTGTCGGCTGCACATCCATGATGCGAATCTCCCGTTCCACCACATCCCAAAGATGCTCTATTGGATTGAGATCTGGTGACTGTGGAGGCCATTTGAGTACAGCGAACTCATTGTCATGTTCAAGAAACCAGTCTGAGATGATTCCAGCTTTATGACATGGCGCATTATCCTGCTGAAAGTAGCCATCAGAAGTTGGGTACATTGTGGTCATAAAGGGATGGACATGGTCAGCAACAGTACTCAGGTAGGCTGTGGCGTTGCAACGATGCTCAATTGGTACCAAGGGGCCCAAAGAGTGCCAAGAAAATATTCCCCACACCATGACACCACCACCACCAGCCTGAACCGTTGATACAAGGCAGGATGGATCCATGCTTTCATGTTGTAGACGCCAAATTCTGACCCTACCATCCGAATGTCGCAGCAGAAATCGAGACTCATCAGACCAGGCAACGTTTTTCCAATCTTCTATTGTCCAATTTCGATGAGCTTGTGCAAATTGTAGCCTCAGTTTCCTGTTCTTAGCTGAAAGGAGTGGCACCCGGTGTGGTCTTCTGCTGCTGTAGCCCATCTGCCTCAAAGTTCGACGTACTGTGCGTTCAGAGATGCTCTTCTGCCCACCTTGGTTGTAACGGGTGGTTATTTGAGTCACTGTTGCCCTTCTATCAGCTCGAACCAGTCTGGCCATTCTCCTCTGACCTCTGGCATCAACAAGGCATTTCCGCCCACAGAACTGCCGCTCACTGGATGTTTTTTCTTTTTCGGACCATTCTCTGTAAACCCTAGAGATGGTTGTGCGTGAAAATCCCAGTAGATTAGCAGTTTCTGAAATACTCAGACCAGCCCTTCTGGCACCAACAATCATGCCACGTTCAAAGTCACTCAAATCACCTTTCTTCCCCATACTGATGCTCGGTTTGAACTGCAGGAGATTGTCTTGACCATGTCTACATGCCTAAATGCACTGAGTTGCCACCATGTGATTGGCTGCTTAGAAATTAAGTGTTAAGGAGCAGTTGGACAGGTGTACCTAATAAAGTGGCCGGTGAGTGTATATTTCAGTGTCCAGACTTAATATAAAAAAAAAAAAAGTCCCAAATTTCTAAATTGTCTTTGCTAGGTGATCATAAAAGCAAGTAGAAGTCTTCTGTCAAGTGAGAATAGCCTAATCAAAGGTAACCAATCGCATCATATTTTGGAGAACAAAATTATCATCCAATCACAATTCGTTATTGATTAACTTTCAGTTAGTGAAGGCGGGATATTAGAGTGCGAAGGAGATCGGGCAAAGACACGAAGATGTCAAAGATACATGTGTGTACATTTAACAAGGATCTTCAAAAAGAGTTTATCAAGTTGTTATGCGCAGTAGGTTGTGAAAAAAATAACTTGATGTATCGCGCTGAATGACACTAGAAACGCTCTCTTCGACAGCACACAATCCCGGATTCAGTTCATATATATATATATATTTTATATAGTATATTAATTTACAGACAGACACATTATGTGGATTATCTCAGGTAAATACAATCGGTCATGGCTTAAATGAACGTAAACAGCTTGGTGAAAACTGAATATGTGTCAGTATATTATATCCAAGCATTCGGTCTTGACAGGTATATTGTCGTAACGGTTTTAAAACTTTATTTCATTGCCTCATCCATGAACATAATTTGTGAGTCCCGTCGGATTGCTTTCCATCAGTAAATATGACAACTCCCATCATTCCATGCTCCTTCACACAGTCAAGCTATGCCTTTGTTTTTGTTTTGAATATGCGACCTCTAACAGTGAAAATTACATAATGCGCCTTTAAGCATAAACAAAACACGATGCCTCTATAGACAGTGCTTTAGTTGAAATTGCTGAACAAAATGAGTCTTTTGTCACTGTAATATTTCTTTGGTCAGAATAGTGGATACCAAACACGTGAGACGCCAGAACGGTGTCAATCATCGCAGTTTTGGAAGCGAGTCGTGTTCTGTACACATATGGAACGATAATATAGGGGACCCACTCCCGCATTTAAATGTGGTTGTCACTCCTGAAATTTACAGTGTGTATGTGGCCTTTGAGGCTTATTATGACTGTAGTGAAAGGCAGCGTGTGTTGTGACAGCCCTGTTTTGACAATCTGTCATCACCTGCGCTGAATGGAGCATGTCATGTGGAATGAGTCAACGTGACTCTCCACATGTTAAAAAAATAAAAGGCAAGAAACAGAAGTCACAATGAAGGAACAAAGTGACAGGAGTGCAAGACAAGGCAAAAGGAAGAAATTAAAGGATGATGATGTAATACTGTATCTGTCAGGCAAATGATCAAGCACATTAAAATGAAAGTGTGTGCAAAAACCATACTAGCAATCATAAAGATAAAATAAAAAAGGGCTTTTTTTTTTTATTTAAAGCAAGTTTTGCTCCTGCGAAACAGCAGATTCACCTACATGTAGAGCTGTGCGATGTAGCTAAAACAATAAATCACGATATAATATTTCACATCGTTCGGTATCGATAATTATTGACATTAAGTAAAAATTTTTTTGAAAAGTTTGAACTTAAACCAGGTTTTTATTTATCCACATTATTAAAGCAAACAACAAATTATATTAGTTTAAGCAGTCAAAAACAAAATAAAACGTAAACAAAAATATCTTATGTCTTATGTTTGTGATTTTCATGTGTCAAGGAATATGTCACTTCTTGTTAAAATAATTTTATAAATACAACTTATTAATGTGATATAATTTGATCTCAAACAAATTAGGAAAATAAAGTGGGTTGAGTCCAAAAAGCTCAAAACTAATTTTAGAATTATTATGATGGCAACTATAGACCATTTGAAAAAAGTTACATATAGACCTACACAAATAAAATGTTTAGGTTACAGCTGCATCTGTCTCTGAGAAAAAAACAACAATAGCGATTTGATGTTTTTGATGGATTTGATGTTACTCAACTCTGAAACCAGAAAGAATAACTTTTTTTGGTTTGAATGATCTATATATAGTATGCGTTCTCTGCCACGTCAAGACACAATAGGCTTGATTGCATGTTCAAGGCATGTTAAAGATTGTTGGTACATGACCGAACATTTCACTGTATCAATCTTTTTTATGGATCCTAAAATTTGATGAGCTGCCCCGTGTCCAAACCCATGGGCTTCGTGCTTCGAAGCTGTCCCACTTCGCCGTGATCTATCTTTCCTAATATTTCCTAATTTAGTAATTTCATTATTCATGAAAACAGTACGCAATAAACTGTTGAATTTCAATCATCTCATTACTCTCTGCATTTTACAAATATTTGGGATGCAAAAGATAAAATATAATTTGCAATTTACGCTAAATGATGTATGGAAACTACTCGAGGGCAGATTTTTTTTTAGCGATACAACAAAACTTTTTTTTTAGCGATGATGTCAGTACGCGCACAATTTTATTGGTAAAAGGCCAATTGGATGGAAACAGTCTGAATATTGTTTTTACACATTTACTTTGTCGTTAACAAAGGGCAAAAAGTGGTGCTTTTATTGAACTGACTTTCTCCAGTTCTGAACACGATAACTGCGCATGCATTGAAGTTTTTTTTTTTTTATACATGTAATGCACATTTAAACTAAACCGTTTGGAATAGTGCTGATAGACGAAACCTTGTGTGTAGCCACTACTGCCTCACAAAGTTATGTCAAAGATGATGGACGAAAGCAAGACACACTACCCGCTGCTGAAAAAAATGTGTTAGCCAGATTGGGACTTTTTTTGAATTACGTAAAAAAGATGGTGTGTTAGTCGATCAACAGTATGCTGCTTTTTGTACCTTTTTGTAAAGTTATGGTAACAAACTCTCTCTCTATCTGCCTCACTACACTCACATTTTGAGTGTGATTCATTGTCTATTTTGTGTTTTCTCTTTTTGGCCAAAAGTTTAAGATACATTTGACTGATATTTTTAGTTTTTTGTCTACAGCAATTTTTGTAGATATGATCGTATCATTATCGTGAATTCTTATGGACTCCATGATCTACTGTTTTAGCTAGAGGAATGCAAAACTTAGCGGCCTTCACGTGGCCTTCAGCACATGCGTCATGCAAAGCTTTGACCTCCACATGAAAAGTGTTAAAGATAGCATCACAAAGAAAAACAATTTTACAAGGTTGCTAGAATAACGAAGAGGGAATTGGACAAAGTAAACATTAAAAGCAAATTAAAATTGCCATGGAATTCTCAAATAAGATTTCTGAGAAGAAATATGAGCTGATATGAGCTTGATGTAAAAAAAAAATTTAAAAAAAAAATTCTTAGGGGTTCTCAAACTTTCTAGCAGCATTGTAAGGGCGATGCTTTCAGTACCTGAGTATGAATGCCAGTCACCTTGCAGAAGGGCAGGGTAAGGTTGGCCGCTGCACCAGTGCTCGGGACAGTCCTGACAAACTGAGCCTTGGTCCGGCTGAGGGACTCATAACTGCCTGGTCGTGAGCAGCACACGTCCATGATGCGAAAACAGGATTTGACACTGTAAAGAGATCATTCAGAACACAAAACCTCAGTTTCGTCAAAGTGCTTTTTCTGAAAAAGTCAGAAGGAATAGATCACAAACAAGGCTGAGAAATGAAAAGCCACTCACTGGTTGCTGTGGGGGAAGTCTAGTATGTGCTGCATGGTAACAAAGGGATGGCTAAGGGCATCACTTGGGGCGATTCTCTCCTCAGCATCTATCAACAACATTTTCTTCAGCAAACCCACAAACTCTGCACGATCAACCTTCTCTGCCAACAAATCACAGCCTTCCAGATTCATCACTAGATTCACCTGAAAAAAAAATTAAATAAAATTAAATTTCCCACAAAACAACAAACAGTTACTCATTTAGGTTACTCATATTGAGGCATGCATAATAGTGCACATTAAATTGAACGCAAGTGTCAGTAAAGACATGTATGTTACAATAATGTCTACTGCAAATAACCGCTGTTCTTTTGAACTTTCTATTCAATAAATGTATCACATTTGATAAGAAATCTTTCTTGAGCACTAAATCAGCATATTAGAATGATTTCTGAAGGATCATGAGACACTGGAGTAATGGCTGTAAAAAATTCAGCTTTGCTATCACAGGAGTTTTTCTGTTTTTGTAATAATTCACAATATTATACAAATTCTATGTACTCTATTTTTGCAGCCTTGATGAGCATGTGATTAAAAAATGTTTTAATCTCCAAACAAATCTTGCCAACAGTGTTTCACTGATCATCATAACTTAAATCTTTCATACCATCAATACAAAAATGATCTGTTTTTTTTAATATTTTTTTTATTAGGAAACATTCCACAGATTTGACTTGCATAAAGCTTGGAATAGATTCCACGTGGTCTTACTGGATAAAATAGAGGATTGACACATTTGCTGTCATTAGTGAATTGAAAGGTGCCTGCTGGGAAATAGACGTGATTTGTTCATGTTACACTTTTAACTTGCGCAGCACAAAATGAGATTTCTATTCGCATTTGTAAAGTAAGCGCAGCTTTCCTTGCATTTTCCACTGGGAGAGAATGAATTGTGATTGATTCTGAAGACTAATGTGGTAAAAGTGGGATTTTCAGTTTTGATCCTGATCCAAAGATACGTACATGCGCTATGTCATCCAAACAGCTGAAGATGTACTTCCTGGCCTCTTTTGATTTCAGCCCCGTCTCGGTCTCGTGCTCTTCTGTGGACTGAAACAAATGTATATTAAAGACGACACAAAATCAAATAGACCCTCTTTACTTTGATACGTGTCCCTGGTCTTATAATACATTATTGTGCACAAACATTTGTTAACATAGTCTTTCATTAAAATGCAATGGATGAATTTCAAAAAGAAATGTCCAGCACATAACCCCACAATAAAATCCAAAGATTCATATTTTTGAGGAAAAAACAACAACTATTTTTATGACTATTATGCATGGTGATTTTTATGATCCTAAATTTAATTCAGTCCAAAAAAACTTACATGACATAAATTTGTAATATACAATTTAAATATATCATTATTTTTTCACATTACAGTAATGACATGAAAATAATTTTAAAATGCTAAAATCAAAGAAAATGGCAAAATTTCTCATTTTAAGGGGAGACACTACAGGTGAATAGGGTAACATTTTTAACTAGCAGATATCACCGTAAAACTTTCCCAGTTGATTACCTACATTAAGATGAGAAAAAAAAAAATTTATAACAAGTTTTCTGCAATTTAATGTTTAAATATTAAAATTATGTATTAATTAAATATGCACTAATTTGCATATATTTTAAAAAACGAAATCTGCGTATTGGATAAAGCCAGGTTCAAAATTATTTTTTTTCATTGTGTTCAGATGGGAAAACAATTACAGAGGGATTTATGGATATCTACTTTTGTTATCCTGTAAATCAGAATATAGTGTCAATAGCCTTAAAAAATAGATTTGCGCCATGTTTTTTTGAATAAAATGATATATAAATCAGGCTAGGAATAATATCCCTATGTAAATGTCTTTATAATATAACTAGGTACAAGACTGGAAAGTTGGGTGTATATAGGTTAGGGATGTGCATCTCCATAGCGGAGGCCGATGCGATACGCATCTCGATGCATAGCCAACGATTCGATACATTAAAGATACATTATAAGCATCTACCGATGCGATGCACTACTATAACGATGCGGTGCGATCCGATTTCGATTCGATTCAATCGCGATGCGATTCAATGTAATACGATGCAATGGAGTAAAGTATGATGCTATGCAATTCAATATTGTATTGATAGTTAACTTTTATTTCTTTTGTTCAGACGTACAGCAAATCATAAAGTAGCTTAAGTGCCATATATCTGACTTTTAACGCATGGCTCTTTCACAAACACAAGATTAGGCTAAATAAAAACAGACATACTTTCTGTCCTGTCTCCAGTTCACACATTTAACATTGAAACAATCTAAGGATGCTCAGGGATAAACAATAAAGAAATGTTCCTAATGTGATTTCAGCAGGCTAACAGTGACCAGAAAGCAGGTGCTGTTTTAACATAAACAATAATAAAAATAAACTTTCACAAACCGGTCTTTCATAACTGTATTCAAATGAAAAATTATTATTTGCAGTCGCAGGCTTCTGTAAACCAGATTAACTTAAATGTCCTACTGGTCTCCGTAGCGTTGTTGTTTTTTGTTTTGTTTTTCTCCGTAGTGTTGTGCTACGTCATATTCACGTAGTACGTACAGCAGCGTCAGCAGTGGTGATGAGACAACGCGCTTGAGCAACAGTTCAGAAAGAAGAAATCAATCTAGTCGAACTGGACACGCGAATGAGGCGAAATCGCGCCGCAGGACCTCCAGTCCCACGTCAACGCGTCTTTACATTGACTTAACATGGAAAACACCCGCTACAGACGCTCTATCTGCGTCCGGTGTGAACGCAGCAGTTACATAATAAAATATTGGTCACAAATGATTGGTCACTTTCTAAATAGTACAAGTATCTACTAATAATTATATATGAATAAATCGTTTTTTACCGATGCAGATATGTTTGAACCGATGCATCGTGATACAAATGCCAACTTGTATCCGATGCACACTTATTTAAATCGATGCATCGCATCGTTAGCTTTTATGCCGATGCACTGATGCGAATCGATGAATCTTACCATCCCTAATATAGGTGCTACTGAAGTGGAGATTTCGGACTTGGAGTATGAGAGAAAACTCATTTTGAGAATCACGTTGTCAGAAATTGGCATCAGCCAATGAGATTGCGCATTTAGAGTTAAATCCCCCCTTTTACTTTCACGATTGGTTGCTGATAAAAAGGAAATGACCATATTTGGATTGTACAGGAGAGAGAGCGCTTTCTAACGGCGTGTGTGTGATGACAGGGCAGCGATCGCGGAGCAGCGGGATTATTTAGAACGCCAACTTTTGTTGAATTTATGTGAAATCTACAGACGCAAACAGACAAAGTGTAGTAAAATAAAGACCTCAATGTGTATTTCTGACTTTTTTCACCATAAGTCTGAAAGACAACATGTTATATAAGACAAATATCCCAAAATCTCAAAATTGACTAGTGAAAAAAAATTTGTTTTGCCTGCCGTGTCTTGCCTTAAATCTCAAGTTTTATTATAGCTTGAAATATTTAAGCCAAAATACTTTCTGGTCATTGTCTCTACAATATTAACCATCAATGTAACAGGCACGTTTTCACAATTCAATAAAATCCTGATAGATAAAATAAATTCTAGCCTCACTAAATATTAGATCACATATTGGAGGTGTGAATTACAATTCACGTTATCTCTTCAACATGCTTATATCGTGAACATGATACAGGAGTTCTGGTGTGTGTGTGTCACTGTTCTTGGTCTCACTTTAAGTCTCCAGCCAGCATACGGTGAGTCTGACTCCCGGCAAAAGAAGCGAGACGTCTTCGTCCCCACATTTAACAGATGCTCTCCTGGCAGACCCTGCGTCTGAGAAATGTAGCGAATCTGAGGGGAGACAGATGGGAAAGAGTGAAACCGAGCTAGTTGAACTCAATCATTGTTTATGTTTTAACACGGTCCAATGTAAATGGATACGTCAACAAAAGACCGTACTGAACGTGTTATTGAGATCACATGCTGTTTCTAGGCATCTGAAGCGGCACGTGTTTTGAGAAACACACAGAAATGGGTGGATTTATGGAGTCATGCTTGTGTGAAACCTATAAGAGGGTGTGTGTGTGGCCGTTTTGTGTGTGTTCTTACGTCAACGGCACTGTGGTGCGAGAGAAAGGCCTATTAGATGGTCAGTGTCACATGGGGACTTGCAGAGGTGCAAGTAATGCAGTGGTACATCTTAAAATCAGATTACATGCCCTCTCAACCCAGACTTGGCCAACATGTTTGTGATAATTCGGCAAGAAAAAAACAACAACATATTTCTTTGTTCTAAACAGCCCGTCATGCTGGAAAACGTCAGTGAAGGATGAACTGATCCTAAGTAATTCAACACAATAAAAGTTGAGCACATTTGCACCAAATCAGTTTTAAGGCCATGACACACAAAGGCGATGGTCAGCCATCGGTCAATGTTGAGTGTCTGTCAGCTCAGTTTGTGGTGTGTTCTGCACAATTGGTACTTGTCAGACCATTATGTCGGCTTTTTGTCCAATTGAACAGTTCCGCTAAAGTAAATCAGTGGACAAGAAAAAAACAAAAGTGATGAAAACAAGCAAATGATTAAGTCAAAAGGACACACACAGACAAACAAATTTAACATCTTCATGTTACCTGAGCATTCCAATTCGTGAATATTTTCGACATGTCTGGAATTAAGAAAGTGAAGACCAACGTGATTCATATTCAAAATGGTAAGCAAGCGTTGCTTTGTTCAGTTGTATTTCCACAGTCGTAGTTTTGGTTTTACTTTTTGGAATGAAGAATATAAACTACTACCACTTGCTGATATAGACTTATATAGATATTTTCCCTCAGGCGCAGAATATACGCGCTATTTGGCTGTAGTGTTTGTGGTGTGTTAATGTGCACATTTTTTTTGGCCCAAACACAGGAGTCATCACTCCTTTGGTAGTTCTTTGACCTCAAAAGTGTAGTTTAGTAAATCGTTACAGAATTTTCATTATTGGCTAATGTCTTTCTTCTGCGGGGCACAAAATAAACATTTATAACGTAAAATTAAAAAAAAGAATATTTAAGATTCAGCACTATTTTTTAGGTCAGTCTGATTTGTGACATTGGCCCCGTAAACAAATGAACGTTGACAAAAGGTCAGATTTTGTTTCCATTGCCAAACCTTCCATTGAAGCACAGGGTGCTCTTTGGAACATTCTCAAATAAACAAATGCTAGATAGCATGATCATCAGGTTTTGTCAATGCTGTCTGTCTGTGGCAAAACTCTAACACAGGAGTAACAGCAATAAAAACTGTAACCCTTGGCTTCCAAGCTAAAGTTCTAATGGTAACCTTTCAATTACGGTAAAAGTTATTATAAGAAGAAATACCCAACCCTCAAGTTAGATTATTATTTGATTAGATTATTAGATTATTATTAGATATTTATTATTGTTAATCTTTCACTGGCATTTAAATCATGCATAACATTTTAATTCACTTTAAAAAAGGATGTTACCAGCCAACTGGCTAGTAAGTCAGTTTTATTTTTACACACATTTGGCACTTGGTGAGTGCTAAAGTAATTATGCACCCTGTGTGTGTTCTGGGTGTTCCAGCCTCTAAGAGTAACAGCTTTATTTTCAAACAGGGATGCATCAATTTAGTACTAGAAAAATATGCCTACATGACCAAACCTGCACCCAGGGCCACAGTCTGCTAACCTGCATTTCTTCTACATTTAAGAGGTCTAATAGCCACTTGCTATTTACACAGTGGAAGTGTCAAACGAAAGTTTCCACATGCCTGCGAGATGAGGCCCTACGATTGGTGCCGTAAGTGGGCGTTCATTTATGGTATAAATATCTTTTGCTGTGTGAGATTAAATTGAACACCCCAGTGAAGGTGGTGCGTGTATTAGGAGTGTGACCCCACAAGCCATTTTAGTCCCTAGACTGGAATCACACCTTAGGCAGTTAGGCGACACCCCAGACGTATAATTGTTCAGAGGCGATGTAGCGACGTCCAGTTAAACATACTTAATGTGCTCTTGCATTGCTATCCTTGGTGGTAACAAACCTCAGTACTCAGCGCCAGGGGCGATAGTGTCAGTGTCAAATGTCAAGAATCTAGCTAACTTTTTTGTACTTTCCAGTAGAGGTCTCATTCAAACTGTTCCTCAGTCATGACAGTAGTTGACCTGAAAGAGAAAACTGCCTATAGATGATGATGGTTTATGTCAACACCTGCTACCAACACTGCAAATACGGAGTACTTTCGTTCCATTATAAATCAATGTGCAACATATTTCAAAGCAGATCTGACATATAGGCCCACGCTACATGCAAAATCTATGGATGCAGCGATCGTCAAATTCTAGCTAATAATTTTTTTTCATGTTATTGCTGATTGTCTCATGACAATCCTTTAAGTCCCCCTGTAGTAAATTTTATCCCTTAAAACTCATATTTGATCACCAAAATTACATATTTAAATGTTTTTTTTTTGTCATGCCTTAGCTTAAATGTAACTCTACACCCTTGCCTCATTTAGTATACGCGGTTCTATGAATATGAAAATTAGCCCCGCCTCCACTCACTCACACCAGCTCAGAGATCCACTCGTTGACGATCACACGTTGATGTGATTGGTTACAAGGTAGTATGTGATGTAAGAAATACCAGCGATTTCAAATCACGTTTTTGAGACTGTTTTTGGTTCAATGCAGTTTTAAGGTGAAAATACTCTGCAATGGTGTTGACATTAATTTGCATGTGGTTTGTCTTAAAGCAAATTAAAAATACCACATAGACATCAACAGCATTAAAACCCACAGGAGGACTTTAAGTATATTTTACAATTTGGCGAATCGCTTGCAAATTCATATTTTGTCTGATTTCATTAATTTTTGTACAATTTGCCCACGCCAGAGTCCTGCATGCGGGCGGGTACCCGCCGGATAAACCACTAATATTTTATGTAACGGGTGGAATATTTATGCTGTCATTTGTGGTGCGGGAGAGGGTCGGGAATCAACAGATGAAATCAATTGGGTACCCCTTGGATAGCTGCTTTCAAACTGTCCCTGGCTTATTTGTGTTCACGTTCTGTAGTCTGAAGACAGTCAAATGTTTCTAATTACAGCACAATTTGGAGAGTTGAGCACAGCAGCATCTGCGCGCTGCAACTGAAGTGATTGGCAGCTTCAGTCATTAAAAAGGGAGCACTCTGGTCCAACATCCACGAGTTTCAGGAGAGACAACCACATTTAAATACAGAGTGAATCCACTAAAATATCCCTGCCCTGATATCATTTTATGAGACAATATAGGCTCATTTGGCTATATGTTCTTTTAATTTATGGAGAACTCTAAGCATCAGTATGTAGCCTATTTATGCACATTTGTTCAAAATAGCCTGTATGGGCAGGCTGTTCACATAGAAGCAAAATGTTTGTAAATGTTTTATTTTCTCGTCGTAAAAAAGTGATCGGTTTATGTGATCAGCAAGCTGAGAGACCACGTATAGAATCAAAGGAAGTAATTATCAACTGGTTCAGAATAGCGGACGATCATTTGGAGCATTCCTAGAAACTATACATATAAAAAGTTTTGTATCCATATTTTACCTCAAAGTACCACTGATCTAGTGGATGGATCCTGAAACTGTCGGCAAAACCTCAAACGGTAGCTCCACCGTGTCCTTTTAGAATGAAGTACCGCACACATTTCTGAGATGGTCTCTGCTTCTTTGCAGTGCAAATGTAAATAAAAAAACTGGTTGTTTGAATATGTACAGTGCTTTCTTTGTTCAAAAAACACAATGTAAAGGCTAATGTTTTATGTATTTGAGGATCAATACTGTCAGTGAAATGTGACCCAATTCAGATTTTTTGCTCATATGTGACAGATCGGATGTGTTGAATGACCGTGTAAACTAGGGCTGTAACGTCCCAGTCGATTAGTCGATTAATTGGTCGATATGTTCTGGTTCGACCAAAATTCTGATTGGTCGATTTTTTGCCGCATTCATTTCATCAGTTTTGCCGCGTTCATTTCATCAGTTTTGCCTGCCTTCATTTCATCAAATGGAAAGCACTAATTACTAATGGGGGTGTTTTCAGAGCACCCCTGTTTCACTGGTAACAGTCTGTCTTCAGAACACCCCCCTTGTTTTCACTTCTTTTGGATTAGCCCAACCCACCGGAGAAGAGAGACAGATAGGAGAAAGTAGGCGGAAGGTTTGCTGAATATTATTTATTTAATTGTGAGCATTTAATTTATAGTCAGTCCTCTTCTACTATGTCAAAGAAATCAGCAGTGTGGCAGCATTTAAAAAAAAAAAAGAATAGTCTATTCGTTTCTCAGCTGCGAAACTGAGCTCCTGTGTTCAGCTGCACTGATAGTGTCTGTCAGTTATTTTAATACATATGACAAAACATTGTCTAAATGATATTGCATATTCCTCAAAAGTTCTCGTGATGTTATCACTAGTTGACAACAGTACTATTTTCGGAAATCATAGGCTATGATATTGCGCAGAGTGCACGTGATGCAGCGCAGCCGATAGACTCGTGTGTCACTCATTTCAGTGCAAAATAATTAGATAAAAAACTATTTGATATACTAGCCTGGGTTTGGCTAAGAATGGACCAAATTTTGGACCAATAGGCAGAATGGACACCATGGAGCAAATTTTCCCCTCAGATAGGGAACCAATCACAGAACGGGGAGGGAGCAGCAAGGCGATGACAAAGTCTATGCGACACACCGAAGCAGTTTGTTTATAATTATTAGATCCAACAAGGCAGCAGACGCGAAGTTACCTTTCAAGTTTATTTGGAAAAATAGCAACTTTTGGCGTTAAACCATTTCATAACCAAGAAGGATGTTTTTTCCCTGCTACCAACAGGCTTTGGCAAAAGCCTCATATATCAACGTTAGCCCCGTTAGTGGCTATGGCAATGGGGCTTAGGCTAGCGAGACCCCCGTCGTTATGGTTGTTACGCCATAAATCTCTGCATTTAGGCTACACTTGGCATTAACATGCGATCACCATGATCCGAACAAGCAGATCAGGACACGGTGTGTTTACATTTGTTCACAATAAGTAGCCCTTGTATCTGGATAACCGAAGGGATTTCTGTTTCTGCATAATATTTAAATTATTTAAATTAAGATCTACCCAGCGGCACACATAAAAAGATGTAAACGTCTGGGAGAATGAGTAGAGCAGACATCTAGATCTGAATAAGAGTGACAACGCAAAAAAAGAGCTCTATTCGGTTCAGTTTTCCGTGCGCACACCCATTCACACCCGACCCGAAGCAATCAGCCATGCACATAGAGACCTATACAGCGCGCGAGGACTGAATTGAGCTCTTTCGTGTCTGAATGGACAAATACACACAACATTATGTCGAAATGTCCGTTTTGGAGAGTATTCACGTAAACTATGTTGGTTATGTCTTAAACAGTTTTTTTTCTCTTCATTTTCGTATATGTAAAAAAAAAAAAAAAAAAAAACGATTTGTTCCGCATGAATACAAAAAAAGCATTTAACACCTGTTATTTTTTATTAAATCTGTTTTTTTACCTGTTTACAGATAACTACCTTGAATGGAGCTAAAAAAAATAATAATATATATCATAAACATTTTAAAGCAGCCCTATGTAACTTTTTCAACCTTTATAATATTTTTCCAAAACCCTTGAGATGGTACATTGACTTACAATAGGTTGAATGACAGGTCTGCCATAGCCTGACGGTGTCTGTATCGCTTTTACTGGCACTATGTAACTTCGGGGTTCGGGTAGGAACCTGAGCACAAAAAGAACTACAAAATTTGACTGCTTTACGGCATACCTTACTTCCTCAAATTCTGATGTGAGAGCCCAACGAGCGTTTTTTTTTTTTTACCTCTGTATGTTGTCATGGCTGAAGCAGCAAGTAAAACTAAGAAGCCAAAGGTTTTGTCGGAGGACAGTAGAAAGAGAAAAAGGAAGAGTGACAAAATAAAAGGCTGGACGAGGATCAATATTGGTCCAGCGTTCTCTCGCTGGCGTGAGCTAAAGGAGGAGGAGGGGTGCGTGCCCGACCGATGTTGGCCGTCAAAAAATAAATAAATCAGTAGCCTATGTCTAAACGGTGTGTACAAGTTTGGTAGGGGCTACATTCTTGCAAGTAAATAATACATGATTAGACGGACAAAATAATCGTTCAGGATAACTATCCTAATGTCTTGCAGGCTGATAGTCATGTTTGTTTACTTATTTTTCAAATTAGCAGATTCATCTATGGTAGCTTGATATTATAATATTGACGATATGGCTATTACCTACCACACAAACATTGAATTGAATTAGCATATCCATTATGTAAAACAGTTAGTGGTGCACAATATATCGGCCGCCGATATAATATCGGCCGATATGGCAAGTTTTTTTACACATCGGTATCGTTCCGATGTCAAAAAAGGGCAGATGTGAACAGGCCGATAATCATTCCTGTGTATTTGACGTGCGTGTAGGCTTAGATGTGAGTGTGGGGGCGGGGATGTTTGTTTTTGCACGAGCGCACATAATGTGCTGAAGCAGTGCTGGAGGCGGCAAAAAAAAAGTCAGTCAGTTTGACTTTGCCTTTGATGAGGGAGCAACAATGTTGTCTGTCTGGTTGTTCTTCAAAGTGTCTGAAGAGGATCCTCGCTATGCTGTATCAGGGTTTGAATTTCGGTGCGGATATGCGGGGATTGCGCATAAAACCGCAAGGTTAGCTTTTATAGTGCGAGAAATTCCCGCACAAATATATTTGCTTCAACTCAAGAGCAAATTATTAAAAAATAAATTCACACATGCGAGAAAAAAAGATGTCAAACTGTCTTTTATTTTCGAATTTAATTCCTCAATCAGCGCTGGACGGCTTCTCTGTGTTCCGCTGAGCCCTGGCTGTAGCTTAGACAGATCATATGTGTCACTGTCAATGCAGTGTCTGCGTTGCGCTGATCTTATTCACACTATCGAGTGTAGGTGCAGCATTCATTGAGTCATAATAATCTTTTTGTGAATAAATTATCTGTGTCCAAATTATGTAATTTTAAATCACGAAATTGACATGTTGCGCTATGCTCTTTATGGTGTGCGAGTGATAGAGCGCGGCAGCAACTGATCAGCTCACAGCGTAACATTGAATGCTCGGCCAAACAGCTGATCAAAGCTGTACTGGGCGCCTTATTTTTCATCTCCATAAATATATCTAATAGTAAAGCTAATGCAAGGGCTAGAAATCAATTAATCTTTTGCTGATACTTCCTTGTCATCATGGAGAGCGCAGATCATGGTTGCATAGCAACGACAGACGCCACGGGAGAGCAAGCGCTTGTGGATAGGAGACAGCGTCGCGCCCGCGCTTTCCACTTGTTTTTACCATAGACTGTAAAAAATTGGTTTTTACACATCTAGAGTAGTGCTGCACGATTAATCAGATCACAATCGTGATGTCAAGCCTATGCAATTATATGACGCAAAATGCTGAGATTTTATGTGAAATAAACAAATTAGGGCTGTTAACGCAGCATCTGTTATTTTTTTTCATCCTTTGGCTAGTGTTACATGATTCCGTTCTTATTCGTGCGAATGCTTTAAACCATTCATGCGCGACAAGTCAAAAGAGAGTGTGCTGCCTGTGAATGCTTTCTGTCAGTAAAGTTAATCAAAGAACAAAGGGAACAGAGAAGATTACTCAAGAACTTGTGTAGCTTTAATAAGGATTAGTCTAGATATAATTTATAATTTATGCAGCGCAGACTGTTTGATAACTTTATTCAATTTATGTATTATGTCCCACCTGTTAGACAGGAAGGGCACAGGTAAATGAGACATTTATTATGGGTTTATGTGAGGATTGTTTGAAGTTCACTTAAATTAAAAGCTATATTTTTTTAAGCCTAATAAATGTTTTTAAAAAATTGAGCATGTGACCTCGTTTCTCCTGGTTTTCTATTGTTTATCAGCTAATCATATTTGATTATCATAAAATGTGTTTTCTAAACAGAGACATCACCATCGGTAAATATCGGTATCGGCCATAACAGCAATATTAATATCGGTTATCGGCCACAATTTTCACATCGGTGCATCACTAAAAATAGTAGCCAATAGGCTACTATAAAGACACTGGCTTGTAAACGTGAGCTACGCGATCTTTTGCCGTTTGAAAAAAATAAAGCCCATGAAACCATATTCATATGACATGCTGAAATATATGCCAATGTACCTGGGATAAAGACATTTCACATTTTACGACAGTAGTAGAAGACAATAATGTTTCCCAACTGTAGGGGGACCCCGAGAGCAAAATTTCAAAAGTTACATAATTCTGCTTTAATGGGGTTTTTATTATGTGACTAACAACTATAGATAATAATAACAAAGTACAGAAACAACATTTTTATTTTGGGACGGTTGATATTCACTTTAGGACGATTCAAAAAAAAATTCAGGACGGTTCCAGGGCGTAGGTGAAAAAAATTAGTCTGGAGCCCTGATTAATATAGTTCAAGAATGGTGCTTTTATGGGGCTTTTGGAGCTTTACAGCTGGTCAGTATCTTGTTCCACACAAAAAAAAGCGCAGTACAGCATAGGGGTTTGGATATTTAATTTGAGCGAAACTATTTATTTCTGTACAGAAAAAACAAAAACAAAAAACCTGAGAAACAAGGGCGCCATCCTACAGTTAGGAGATCAGGAAAGTTAAAATTAAGGGGAAATTAAAGGGGTGTATCCAAATGGATCTAGAAACATTGAGCAGAGGAATCTGACAACAGGAATCTGTACATTCTGATCCGCCATTTAAAAAAAAAACAAAAAAAAACATTGGGCAAATTCTGATATTCTTCTCACGTAGTTAAAGCAAGAGTGTTGTGATAATGGAGATGAATTATGCCCAGCAGACCAAATTCTCACAGGCTTAAAAAGACATCCAGGCATAATGCAGGATTATATACGGGCAGTAAGGGGCATGTAGCTTTAAGACTGACTGGAGCTCATGGCACCCGTTGGGTATCTTGAGATCCATAACCCAGCTGCGATAACAGCCCGGCCAAGAAAACCCATCAAACCCCCAGCTACTGCTATAAACCGCTGTCAAGTCAGGAGCTGCTGGGACTCTCCTTTCCAAACCCTACCCAGAAACACTGTTCTAATCTAGGCTTGTTTCAGTGTATCAATCACATATGCAGACACACAGAGACTTGGTAAATGTCCCCTCCTCTCAGTTTCACCCCGGGGCATTCAGGGGCCCAGCAGCAGGAGGAGTGCGGCCCGAAAACTAGAAAACACTCAGATCATAAACCATCCACGCTCAGACAGAAGCAGCAGGAGTGCACACAAAAAACACCCACATGCTGACACTTGTACGCCAACACAGACGCTAAGAAGCGGCCGTGAAAATTCTTCAGGAGATTGTTTGGGCCTGACAGCACATACCACGACTCTGTGCTAAACAGATTACGTCAAGAGGAGAAATATAGAGAACTCCTGATCGTGAGTGAGTGAGTGAGTGAGTATTTTTTTGGTGAAATATGAGGCAGGTTTCATGAAATTTATTTAACCCTCTGGGGTCTGAAATCACGCCGGCGTGATTTGCTCGCTTTTTTTCTTAGTGAGACTCAAAATACTTGGTTGATTTTGATCTTACATATAAGTGTTGTACATCACTAGATTCTGTTAAGTGTCTATTATTTTTCTGTATACTCACAATAAAAACAAAGTGTTGTGCTTTTTGTCAAATAAAGAAAAATAAACATGATGCGAGTTTTGCCTTCTCTCTGTCAGTGCATTCTGAAACGCGTCCGAAACTGAACTCGTAACTCAGAAAATACTTGTCATACAGGCACAAGATATTTTTCTTTATGAAGCTTGAATTCTCTTCTTTTCAATTAAGTAATTTATATAAAAAAACAAATATTCTCCGTTTATGTAATCTGTATGAAAAGAGAGTGATGTCAGTATTTTTTCCGTCAGCTCATTATTCCTCATTACACGTTAATGTGACCACGCCCACGGAGAGCGCGCGCTATTCAAACGCAAATGTTGAGGCAAGCCATGACAACGCCCACATCAGCTGGATAAAACATCCAGTTCAATAAGAATCTTGTACTTACGCCTTGCTGCGCTGTGAGGAATAATACTATCGTAATAATCCTGGAAAAGTTACCTCAGAAGTGCTGGTAGATTCATTACTCATTTCAGGAGCACGGATTCAGCTGATGAAGTAAGTTATTTATTCTTAAGTGCTTTGTTCTAATCACGTTATTGAATAGTGTCTGGAAACTGCACAAAGACTGTTTATGAATTGCGTGTCTGTGTGTGAATGAATGAATGGCACAGACGCGCGCACGATGTTACTACAGCTGTCCATCGCATCTGTGTCATTCATTCACTCTCGCTCCTATATTAGTAAACGTTATTTTTAACGATTTGGATGACCACATCCAAACAATATGCTATAGCCTACTGAGATTTGTTCTAATCACGATATAGAACAGTGTCTGTAATGACAACATTTCGTTGACTAGTTTTGGATAGATTATAAAGTTTTTACTATAAAATAGACATCAAATAAGATTTTGTTCATTTGTTCGACAGTTTCTGCTCATATGTTAAATATATAGTATGTTTTGTCACAAATAAACTAATCAACTGTTATAGTGTTTGTTCCAATGCAAGTTATATCAAAATAATGAATCCTTAACTTTGAAATATGCATGATAAAATGTATTGGCCTACTTAAAAAAAAATAGTACTTTATAAAAGACATTTATGGAAAAAGACAATTTTCTTTTCAAGATGTTTCCAACTCTAACTTTTCTGTAGAATGGCCCATTTGACCAGGATTTGTTTCTAGGTATGACTATAAATGTGCTTTTGACTTTCATTTATATTTTGATTGTGTGTGGATATGTGGATATATTGTCCTTGCATTCATTCTTGTGTGACACACCTGAATGAAAGGCTCATTATTATGCAGGGTCATTGTCTAGTCAGGTGAGGACTACCTAATTATTCATGAGGGGGTTGGGCCGTTCACGCCCATCCGCATATTCACTTCCCACACAATTTTTTTTTTTTTCACAATTTAAAACAATCTATTGTTTTATGTGAATGATTAGGCAGGATGATTTTCAGATCATTTTGAAGAAAAAAACTCTAGGTGACAACATCCATTAGTCAAAAGTCTTGTGGACAGATATTTAGTATGCGTTTTGTGGCCTTATTTCAGAAACTTTATTTTTTTGTTTTTTCAATAACCATGCATAAATAATATTCTCTCAAAAATACAAACATGTACATGTTGCTCACATATTATGGTAGCCCTATTTGTGCTAAATAGATTGTAATTTCACCTGTGCCATTAATAATGTTTATTAGCAACTGAAAAAAGCACAAATGTCAGGGCATGTCAAAACATCTCAAGAACCCCAAAAACACCTCAGATGGTTAAACAGGAGAAGACACATGCTAAAAGAAAGGTGGATGCAGGAAGAAAGAGGCATTTTAGAGAAATTACCTGGTCAAACTCGAGGGCTCCTGGGTAGAGGGGCCAGCCCAAGAAGAGCTCAGCAATTACACATCCCAGCGACCACATGTCTATCGCTTCACAAAAAGGCAGGCCAAGAATGATCTCAGGAGCCCTGAAGATGACAAACACCAATATGAGCAACATAAAACACACACAAAAACAATTCTACCTTCATTTCACCCTCAGACTACAAACAGTGAGATCTAGGCCTCTATATCAGTATGGAATTCCTGATTCAATTTAATTCCATTGCACAAACTCAATTGGACAAGTTTTGGAACATCTCAATTACAATGTCCATAGGCCCATCTTAATTATTACTTCAGTTAATAAAGTATTGCTTGATCGCAACAGTTTATTATGCAAGACAATCTCATTTCCAAATGTGAATATTTTGGCCAGAAAAAGGTGAATAGAGACACTTTCAACCATAAATAAAGTAAATAAATAAATAAAGTGTTGCAGTAATTTAGGGGTATTATTTTGAAATGTGGGCAATGTACTAAAAAAAACGGAGGCAGTAATGGAGGGTTTAAAATGGTCATTAATTGAGAAATCAAAGTTTCCTTCTTTTGACATGTAATAGGTCACTGTACTATACAAACTTCCTCTAAGTTTCAGAAATCAAAACTTCCTTGTTAGTCCCAACAGCTTTTATTGATCACTGGACTATTTCGCGGAAATTATAGGGCCCTATGAGCATAATGTGTTTGTTCTGTACATTTCACAGAGGATTCTTTGGTAAATCAGTTGCTCAAATTTGAGGGCTAAAATCAGGGTAAAAAAATGTCCCTTCATTCCTAAATTATTTTTTATTTATTACACTTATTTTTATTTTTTATGTAAAAATCATACTGACTTAAGCGCACCTCAGAAAACAAAAATAAATGCAGTGCATGACCCCTTTAAAAAGTGATTGAACAGTTATTCCAATTTAAAAAAAGAAAAAGAAAAAAAGATTAATTCACAGTAAGATCTAACATGCATTTGCAAAGTAGCCTATAATACATTTGATATTAACTGACTTGGTTAATTTTACAAATGTACACTCTACATCACTGTGCAGAGAAATAAAATGTACATAGAACTGCCTGGAAAAGGTTACTCACATGAACAATTTAATTTTAATGTGAGGGGCACATGGTCATTCAATTTAGA
Source organism: Semotilus atromaculatus (assembly GCA_031834385.1). Lineage (NCBI taxonomy): Eukaryota > Metazoa > Chordata > Actinopteri > Cypriniformes > Leuciscidae > Semotilus > Semotilus atromaculatus. The sequence goes on along the minus strand of JAULUF010000002.1, from coordinate 8,965,224 downwards.
ACTCTTTCCCATTTGTACAACGCAAGAACATGAACCTCTGTCACTCATTGCATCAGTTTTATGAACCTATTCAGCACAGACTGACTTCAGCAGGACAGGTGTGAAGGTATTTTTGTTGCAAAACAACTGAACGCCTGAGACAGTGGAATTTGTAGTTGTAGAGAATAGCCACACATGTCTATCAATAAATTTGAAGTCGGAGAGAAATTTTAAGAGTTGCAAACTTGTAGACTTCATCTTCCACAAACACAACACAACAGTTTCACCTTCTCAAATTCTTCATTGCAGGTGCACAAATCCTATTCTACAAATCACAAATTAAGAAACTCGTACGCTCACATTTTTGCTACAGTTGCTGCAGTGAACATGGTGCAAAACGCATTTATACACCTGCATAAAAAAATGTGAAGTCACGGAGAAATTTTGCTCATCCGCAAATTAGTATGTAAATTCATCCAATGAGAGTTACACACTTGTAGAATATTTCCTCACAAATGTCTTGTATATTTTTCTAGCACAAACTCTGTACATAACTACAACTGCTTGAATCTGCTGCAACGAATCTCAAACAATGTTTTTCACTTTCAAGTGACAAGTTTCGCGCGCTCTCCCTTTTGCACCATTGATCAATGTGAAATGAGGAGCAAAAGTGAGTTGTGCATCTGTAGAGGCACTGGGCGGAGCCTACATGAACATTCATGAGTTTCCCAGGCATTTGCGCATGTCGAACTGCTCATTTTAGTCCACGCGATCGTTTCTCAGCAGGTTTAATGGATTAGTTCAAAAAAGGTAAATATAGTTTCAGCGTGAACTTAAACTACGATTGTGTATCGCTTCGTTAAGTTCAAAATGTTTTTATTAGTTTGCACGTTTTGTGCATTCGTTAATGACTAAATGATTGATGGCATTTTCTTTGTGTCGGCCTATAAAGCACAGCAAACTTCAACTCGTTATAATAAATAAGAGATTAGTCTTCAATTAATCCACTTTAAAGGGGTCATCGGATGCCCATTTTCCACAAGTTGGTTTGATTCTTTAAAGGGTCTTCATGTAACGTTTGTAACATACTTTGGTTAAAATTCCTCAATGGTTATGTAAAACACCACCCTTTTTACCTCCTCAAAAACAGCTCTGTTCACAGTGACCCGTTTCGGTGCGTGTCTCTTTAAAAGATAATAAGCAAATGCTCAAACCCACATCAATATGACATCATATTGCTCAGAAAATAAAAACAGCTTGATTATTGAGAGTGTTTAGGCTTTTTGAGGATTCAAAAAAAAGGAGCGAAGGGATTTTTTTCATTGTATGGTGGTTGTGTCCACACACTGCAAAGACATTATGCAAACAATATAAAAGTTAATTTTGCATCCGATGACCCCTTTAAACTTACAACATTTCAGTCACCAGCACACCATAGAGCCTGTATATATATTTAATTAAATTACAACACACAACTATATATGTAAAAACATTTTGCTTTTGTAAAGGCTAAGGCAATGTATGCATGTAAGGCAAGGCATGTTAGTTAAGGGTAGGAGAAGTCTCACGTGGGTTACCAGGTCAGAATGTAGATATGGTGACCGGAAGCCCAGTGACTCCTTAGCAACGACTCACCACGTGAGCTCATCGAATGGCATTAAGGTCTCTCCGTGTGAGATCGAGACACTGCTCCAGTCAGCACTCACTAAGTCTGTCTGACAGTTTACTGTTACTCAGAGCTTGTATTTCAATAATAGAAATGTTTGTCCTTATGTAGTCTGTCTAAAAACAGTGACCTGACATCATAGGCAACATTTTTAGGCATCAATTGTACATGTTTTTTTATAGGAAAACCAAGACATTAGCTTAGCAACATGCTAACAGCATAAAGCTTGTTTAAAGTTCTACCCAAGCCATCAAACTGATGTCAGAGACATCAGAAACTACAGGGGAAGTAGCCTACATTTTTGGATTTATAAAGATGACAAAATACTAGGGGTGTGACGAGATCTCGTGTCACGAGATCTCGCGAGACTAAATATGACGAGATTTCTCGTCGAGTGAAAAAGCTGTCTCGCGATATCGCCATGAATATTTCACCGCTACATTCGCCTCGTTTTGTTGTTTTTATAAAAAAATAAAAACCATTATAAACTAATGTAAAAGTCTGCTCTGCTCATCCAGCACGAGTTGCCGTTGCAATCAGTGCAGCACGAACCACAGTTCACTGATCGCGTGACGATAGCGGAGGACTCGTTGCGCAACAACGTCTGATAAATGTCTTATCTTGTAGAATGCGCGCTCAGCACCGCTGCTCCCTATACGCGCGCTCACGAATTTGTAAGTGAAAGTAAAACACAAGCTCCCTGATGTGCATTGCGCACAAATTAGGCTGCATACATACAATAGTCCGTCTCCCAATACCCATCTCTGGACTGTTTATTTGCGGCTATGGTCTCTGTTGGCACTGCGAATATTGAGATAGCACTGTAACGTATAAAGGACAACAGACAAGCGAGGCTCCGTTTCTGAACTTATAATCGGAACGCAAGAACAACTGTAGAGACAAACACACCAGCCTCGTTTCTCTCTACCCGGCCTTTCCCGAACTCACCGCATTAACCCTATAACTGCCGGTGCAAAATAAAACCGCAATTTCACAACAATTATAAAGAGTCTGTGTGCTAACTTTGATTATGGTTGCACTTGCACTTATTGTTTGCACTTAATAAGACTAAGAGAAAACTGTTTGTTTTTTTTGTTATTTATACTGTTTTTATTTCTCTGTTAAATGTATGTAAAGGAGTTCAGTTAGGAGGTCACACACAGCCTCAATCAGAAGTTCTGAAAGCTCTTAAATGTACAGTAAGGTCTGAAGAGACTAATGTGAAATCATACAGGAGAAAAGCCAGTCAATAAAAACCTTTTACAGTGCTTGTATATTGTTTTCTTTCAATGCATTTGATAATTCATTCTCATAAAGTAGGCCTGAAATGACATGCATTAGAAGATTATTAGTTAAAACATTGCAAAATGCACCAGCATACTATTTTTCCAGTGATGAATTTTGTCATTGAGGATTTCTGAAAAATTGTGCAAAAATCTCGTCTCGTCTCGTTCTCGTGAACCCAATCTCGTGTCTCGTCTCGTCTCGTGAAATAAGCGTCTCGTCACACCCCTACAAAATACTTTATTTTTTTATTTTTTTTATTTATTAAACTGCAAAAAAACTAATGATTTTATTAAATGAGTGCTGGACAGTAGAAACAATGTATAGCCAGAGAATGTCTAATATAACGAGAACTGCCACTCTCAGTAAACTTCCGGGTTCTGAACTGGTTGCAGTTCCACTCTCATTCCATATGAGGGCGCTTACAGGACGAGTGCAGAATGAATGGAGGTCTATGGAGCTATACCCCTCAAAATCCACTTTTCTCAGGATATAATTTTTTGTCTAGTAATTTGAATGTTGTTTTCAAAAGGAAATGCAAAGAAATGACAGATTGCTGGGTGTTAGATTTTTTAGAGTCTCTTATTTGCTTTAAAAAGTATTTTAAAAGGTCAATGACGTCATACAATCAGCATCCATTAGCAGAATGCTAGCGTGTTATGGGCAACAACAACCCATCCTGTAAGCAATCGAAAGGACATAAGTACTCGTTTATTCAACTTTCGACCTATAACCCATGTTGAACTTGCAAAACCTACATTCAAATCTGAGATTTCTCAACGGCAATTGGGTGAAAGAGACATATTTAGCCGTTTAGCTCCATAGACTCCCATTCATTCTGCACTCAGACGATCGCCCCCAGTGGAACTCTGGTGGAACTACAACCACAATTCGATACAATAGGACTTAATAGGGAGTGGCCAGGCTTTCCGTAAACGGGCTTTGGTATAGCCCTCAGCTGTGTGCTCCTGATTGCTCCTGTCTGCCTCGCTGCCTGCTGTGTGTGAGAGTGTTTGCTCCGGGGCTGTAAGCTCCATCTAAAGCCTCGTATTTCTCTCTGTTTTGAACCATAAATTTACGATCATTTCTAGTGTTTATACTACTAATAGAGTTTACCTAACATCTCAGACTAACCTAACATCCCTAACTTCCGTTATTGTTAGCACAACACGCTTGTATCTCGTTAGCCTGTTAACGCGCCGCCCGTGCGCTCAGTTATTTATTTATTTTTCTCGTGCGCGCCCGCGCCTCTGAGTTCATAAAAAGCCCAGGTGAGTAAGAATCAGTCAACAAACACGGTGAGTAATGTCTTGTCCTGTTATTGTCACCTGCACCTCATGCCACATGTTTACTATAGCCTTCCCCGTCAGCAATATAGGGTTTATATGTGATAAATGCAAGGAGACAGTCAGGCTGACGGAGAAGATTTCAGAATTAGAGACACGCATCCAAACTTTAATTGAGGATAGTAAGTGTGCTCGAGCCTTAGATACTACTTTGGATGCGCCTAGCATAGTGAACCATTTACATGATTCGGTTCCGGCTGAGTTATTGCCTGCGCAGCCAGGCAGATGGGTAACTGTGAGAGATCGCTCTAGTCGCGGATCAAAAAACCACTCTTCTGTTCCGATTACCATAACAAATCGATTTGCCCCACTCAGTGAAACACCCACTGAGGGTAATTGGCGATTCTATTACACGGAACGTGAAAATAGAGACACCAGCCACCATAGTCACATGTTTGCCGGGAGCGAGAGCGCCTGACATCAAAACAAATTTAAAAGTGCTGGCTAATGCTAATCGTAAATTCTCTAAGATTGTTCTTCACATCGGCACTAAGGATGTTCGACTTCGCCAGTCAGAGATCACCAAAATTAATATTAAAGAGGTGTTTGAACTCGCAAGTACGATGTCAGGCATAGGGTTGCAAAATTCTGGGAATTTTCAAAGATGGAAACTTTCCATAGGAATTAATGGGAATTAAAGGGAATTAACAGGAATTTATGGGAATAAAGTGGGAATTTTCAAAGTTGAGGGTTGGCTCTTCATAGGGAACTTAAATATAGTTGAGGAAAGTATATTTTAGCATAATCTTGACTAAAACAAACAGATGCCATTCAAATACACTTGAATATCCATGCCATTCCTCAATCACATGCACATAGAACACCGCTTACTGCATGGCTATTGAGACCACACACCCCACACATGTACAGAAGCCCAAAGCACAAAACTATTGAAGGCACACATTTGAGCCTGTGGACTAAACAAAGTGAAGTAAGTTTTGATGATATTATGGGGAAATATATTTATTGCATGTTTAAATTGCAAATATCACATACAAATGTATTCATCTAGTAGCAATGCTGATAAGTTAGATGCTAAATAAGCTAGCATAACTTTATTTACCACATAAGGCAGATGCTAGCTACCTCATGTGATGTGGCTGTTTTTCTCTGCCTCCTGCAATATGTTTTCAAGATCATTCCAGTTGTTTAGATAGCCTTACTATTTATGTATCTGTTCATGCCATTGCATTAGTATTCTTACTAGGGTTGTGCCGATGGACGATATCATCGTGTTAGTCGACATGTTTAGCCGACATCGCGATGCCCGCCCGCCCCCCCCGCCCCCATGTTTTCTTATGACTTCTGTTTATATTTATGCTTGGATATGATACAATGATCGATTACATTACAATGAATTCCCAGTTAGTTCCCCTAAATTCCCATTAATTCCCATTAATTCCCATAATTCCCATTATTCCCATGGAAAGTTTCTTAAATGGAATATTTCCAAAATTCCCCAGCTTAACTTCCCATGGAAATTTACCGGAAACTTTCCGGAATTTTACCGGAAATTTTCCGCCCCTTTGCAACCCTAGTCAGGCACTGTAATTTGCTCTGGCCCCCTTCCTGTTCGAAGGAGTGATGAGATAGTTAGTAGATTGTGTTCACTCAATGGCTGGTTGTCTAAGTGGTGTCCGCAAAATAATATAGAATTCATAGACAATTGGAAAAGTTTTTGGGGCAAACCTGACCTGTTGAAAAGAGATGGTATTCTATGGTGTTATATATGTGCCTCATTCCTGAGCGAGTAATTGTAAGTTTTGAGCACAGAGAACTATATTTTGCAAGCACATTGCATTATATTTTGAACAGAAATTAACAAGCGCAAAAAAAAAATCTTTTGAACAAAGAAAAAACGATTCCGTGCTCAATAAATGTATTTGCTATTATCCATTTTAACGTGCAGTAATAACCCTCACGCAGTTTTCTCAGGTGCTCTCACAAACTTATTCTCTGCGCTCTGTCAAGTCCCTCTCTCTCGCTCAACCTCTTAATTCTGTGCGCGCTCAACTCTTGACACACACGCGCGCTCAACTCTTGACACACACGCTCGCTCAACTCTTGACACACACGCTCGCTCAACTTGCAACAGCGTTACAAGTGTGCCACAAAATCAACCAATCGGAAAAGGTCAATTGTGATTGGCTGTTGGTCTCCAATCACCACGCAGCACAAAGACGACGAAAAATTTATTTTATGGATAGATGTCTTCTCTAGCCACCATCAAACATGACAGTCTACTACTGTGCTAGCGTTTAGAATGCTTGAAAAGGATAAGTCAAACTTAAGATATAATACAGATGAGCAAACGATAAAGCTTGGGTTGTTGAATATTCGATCCCTTAATTCAAAAACGCTCATAGTTAATAAGATTACAGACTATAACCTAGATGTGCTGTGTTTGACAGAAACCTGGCTAAAACCAAACGATTACATTACTTTAAATGAGTCCACTCCGCAAGATTACTGTTATAAACATGAGCCTCGTCCGAAAGGCAAAGGGGGAGGTGTTGCTGTAATTTATAGTAATATTTTCAAAACCACTAAGAAATCTAGTTTTAAATATACTTCTTTTGAAGTGTTGGTGCTTAAATGTAAAAATAGTGTATAGTGTAAACAATAAATCACGTTTGAGAATTCTGCTGGCTACTGTATACAGGCCACCATAAAGATTTTATCAAAGAATTTGCTGACTTTCTATCAGAATTAGTATTGGCTGCCGATAAAGTCCTAATTGTTGGTGATTTTAATAAACATGTAAGGACTGGGCGGAATGACGGATCATCTAAATAGTAAATGTATTTCTTCCTATAAACCCCGGGACTTGAACACACACACATACACAAACTGCTAACACTGGCCGAAGTGTCCTGTTACGAGTTTACGACCCAAAAGAATGTGCATAGACTTGATTCTTTGCTGAGAAGGAGAAATGAAACCTGTTCAATCCTAATATATATATATATATATATATATATATATATATATATATATATATATATATATATATATATATATATATATATATATATATATATATATATATATACATATATATATATACATATATATATATATATATATATATATATAACCATGTGATAAATGTATTAACATGCATCTAATGTTCCATCGCATGATTTTTCCTTTTATGTGTTTTGTTTCATGTAAACGCTAATACTTAATGTTTCAAACTCTGCAAACTAGGGTTAACCAAAACTCACCTATACCGTGTTTGGTTTTGATAAATTGGTATTTTGGAGATTTGAAAGAGTGTGCATATGATATGTTGGTATATATGAAATATGATACAAAATATTAGTATTACAAGAATCTTCCCTAGTCCTCTTCATCAGAAACCAGTCCACGTTTAGGACAAAGACTCGTAAATCAATGACAGAGCAACTTTCCCGCCTGGAACTTCTACCCTTCTTATTGGTCGAGCCAATGAGAGGTGGGACACGTTCTCTAAGGCTATAACTTGCATCCACACAACAAACGCCCCCGCTGGTCTTACGCTCTCACCTCCTCAACTTCGCAAAGATGTAACTCCGTGTGATTCCCCTTTGGGGATCTTTATCTTCTTTCTTTTGTTCGTTTAAAATTTTAGTTTTCTTTAAGTTTTCCAACCTAATTCATCTCACAGGAGAGGAGATGAATTCAGCCGAATTTGGTAATGTTACCTCAAAGACTTTAAACCTCTGGTCAAAGCGCGCGCGCCGAACGCCACGTGACGCGCGCACACGGAACAAAGAACATCCGCTCCTGCACGCGGCCTGGACAGGCCGTTTTAGGAACACGCAACAAGACACAGAGAGACCAAGAAACTGTGCAAGTATATTTCTGTATCAGCTTCTAGGAAGCTTTAAGATGATGTTTTTCGTGTTGTTTCAGAGAGGTTATTGTCTGGGTGAAGTTTACCAATGCGCTCTCTCTCTCTCTCTCTCCCTCTCTCTCTCTCTCTCGTCTTACTCTCTCACTCTTGCCAGAATGTGATTCCTTCGTGAGTTCCCTTTGGGAATCGCTTTCTTTTGTTTTGTTTCTAGTTTAGTTTATGTTTTTCAGCCTTAGATAAGTCTCCGTGTTTAATTCCAATCTACGATTGAAAAGAACACCGCGTGACATATCTCTTCAGCAAATCCATCTACAAGGGAACTTTAAACGAGCGCGCGCTCGCTTTGAAGGAGAAACACGCGCATGTGACCACGTGACGCGCAGGACCGAGAGACACACACATGCTTCTTCACCAGCCATGCAAAGAGTTTACCTACCTGTGCAAGTATCCGTGTTTGATCACGCTTTTAAGATGTGTTGAAGTCTTGTTGTCTCTCAAAGTCCCGTGTCTATGCGAATTAGCTATTTAGTAAGATCCTCGGGTCTCTAAAACTCCCTTGTGCATAACTGCAACTTTCTAAAAATTCTCTCTCTCTCTCTGTCTCTATGCATTTCTCGTTCATCGATGCCTTATCGTGTTTTGTTTTTTATTATGTTTGTAATGTTTGTGTGTTTCGTTGTTTATTATGTTTGTAAATACGTATATCCCATGTAACCGTAGTAAATGCATAGGCTAGTTATTTCTTATTAAATTTCATGATACTCATTTGATGGATTTACTGTCTGCTCATAATTCCGGTCCCTGAAATGTCTAGATCAAAAGCTACGAGCTTTACAAATTAAAGATACTTTAAAGAGTATTTGTTTATAGGGCGGGAGAGCTAATTCTTGTGGCCACAGAATTAATTTTCCTAAACTCTATAAATTAATTGAGCTAATTAATCTTACCTGTTTGTGAAATGTGGTCCGTGTAATTAATTGCAATCAACTTGTGGTTAATCGCAGGGATTCACATGCATGCAGGTAACAGGACATATCATCCCTTACCGGGAGTTTTATTAAAATGTAAAGTTGATCTGGTCCAAACCTGTATGAATAATTATTAATTATGAATTATTAATTATTGTATGCAATTCCCCAAAATCGACCGGTTCATACCTTACAAACATGTAGATAATGAAAAAGATGCATTGGGATTGGCAATTAAAGACATTATAAACTCAATTGGAGTGAGACAACACGTGTCAGAACCTACTCATTGTCGTAACCATACTCTAGATCTAATATTATCTCATGGAATATATGTTGATGCAGTTGAAATTCTGCAGCAGAGCGACGACATCTCAGATCATTATCTAGTCTCGTGTAAATTACATTTAGCCAAGGCTGCAAAGCCGACTCCATGTTATAAATATGTTAGACCTATCACTTCTGCCACTAAAGATGGCTTTATTAATAATCTTCCTAATCAGTTTCATCATCTCAGCATCCCGGATAGCTTAGAAGAACTTGATATTGCAACAGAAACGTTTGAATCTCTCTTTTCCAGCACTTTAGACATAGTTGCTCCGTTGCGCTTAAAGAAGATTAAAGAAAATAATCCAACGCCATGGCACAACGAGCACACCCGGGCCCTTAAGAGAGCAGCCAGAAAAATGGAGCGAAACTGGAAGAAAACAAAACTAGAGGTATTTCGGATTTCATGGAAGGAGAGCTCGATTGCTTACAGAGAGGCATTAAAAGATGCTAGAACGGATAATTTTTCAACCCTATTAGAAGAAAATAAACATAATCCTAGGTATTTATTTGAACAAGTGGCTAAACTAACGAAAAAGCAAGCTTCAAGCCCAGAAGTTTCCAAGAAACACAGCAGTGATGACTTTATGAACTTCTTCACTTATAAGATCTATGATATCAGGGACAAAATTATAACTATGCAACCGTCTACTACAGTAGCGCATCAGGGAGTGCATTGTAGTCTCCGTGAGGAACATTTTGATTCATTTGTTGCTATAGGAGAGGAAGAATTTTGCAAACTTGTTAATTCATCTAAATCGACAACTTGTATGCTAGACCCTATACCGACTAAGCTACTGAAAGAGATGCTTCCAGAGGTCATAGATCCTCTTCTAAATATCATTAATTCATCTTTGTCTCTAGGATACGTACCAAAAACCTTTAAGTTGGCTATGATTAAACCGCTTGTTAAAAAACCGCAACTTGATCCTACAGAATTAGTCAATTACAGGCCAATCTCGAATCTGCCTTTTCTGTCAAAGATACTAAAAAAAAGCAGTATCATCACAACAGTGTTCCTTTTTAGAAAGAAATAACATCTGCGAGGATTTTCAGTCCGGATTTAGACCGTACCATAGTACTGAGACTGCTCTCATTAAAGTCACAAATGATTTGCTCTTATCATCCGATCGTGGTTGTATCTCTCTATTAGTGTTACTTGATCTTAGTGCTGCATTTGATACTATCGACCACAACATTCTTTTAAATAGACTAGAAAACTATGTTGGCATTAGTGGAATTGCACTAGCATGGTTTAAATCATACTTATCTGACCGTTTTCATTTTGTAGCAGTAAATGAAGAGATGTCTTATCGATCACAAGTTCAGTATGGCGTACCACAAGGCTCAGTACTAGGACCGCTGCTGTTCACTCTGTACATGCTACCATTAGGATATATCATTAGGAAATATGGAATTAGCTTTCACTGTTATGCTGATGATACTCAGCTGTATATTTCTTCAAAACCTAACGAAACTTACCAATTCTCAAAATTAACGGAATGCATAGCTGATATAAAAAGTTGGATGACCAGTAATTTCCTATTACTAAATTCTGAAAAAACAGAGATTCTAATCATTGGACAAAAAACTGCCACACGTAATAACCCAGAATACTGTCTAACAATTGATGGCTGCTCTGTTAAGTCTTCGTCGTCAGTTAGGAACCTGGGTGTGCTCTTTGATACCAATCTTTCATTTGAAAGTCACGTGTCTAGTATCTGTAAAACCGCATTTTTCCATCTTAAAAATATATCTAAATTACATCATATGCGCTCACTGACAAATGCGGAACAATTAGTTCATGCATTCATGACATCAAGGCTAGATTATTGTAATGCTCTACTGGGTGGTTGCCCTGCACGCTTAATAAACAAACTACAGCTAGTTCAAAACGCAGCCGCTAGAGTTCTTACCAGAACCAGGAAGTATGACCATATTAGCCCGGTTCTGTCAACACTGCATTGGCTGCCTATTAAACATCGTATAAATGTTTTAATTTTGCTGATTACTTACAAAGCACTAAATGGTTTAGCTCCCCAGTACTTGAGCGAGCTCTTAACGCATTATAGTCCTTCACGTCTATTGCAACCTCAAAATTCTGGCCAGTTGATAATACCTAGAATATCAAAATCGACTGCTGGCGGTAGATCCTTTTCCTATTTAGCACCAAAACTTTGGAACAATCTTCCTAACACAGTCCGGGAAGCAGATACAGTCTGTCAGTTTAAATCTAGACTAAAAACAGATCTCTTTGGCTTAGCATACACATTACACATTATAGATTTCTATAATTCAATGTTAGGCTGCATAGTTTAGATCAGCCGGAACCAGGAACACTTCCCATAATTCCTGATGTACTTTGTACATCATAAGAAGGATGGCGTCTACACTAATATTAGTCTCTCTGTTTATCCCGAGGTTTACCGCAAACCGCTGGATCCAGGCCATATCCAGATCTGAGGAAGGACCATCACATGGACACGACGACAACGCATCCCTGATGAGCCAGCCCCATCAACACTGTGAAGACCCATGGACACCTCAACACACTCATCTTCTCACCGGTCGGATGACCCAACCTCCAACCAGATGAACTGGATAAATATCGTGAAAGTTCAGATCACATCTGACTCCTGACATTATGCTGCCTAACTCATAATCATACACTGTTCGTTCGTTGGCCAAAGGAGGACTGGCCCCCTGACTGAGCCTGGGTTCTCCCAAGGTTTTTTTCTCCATTCTGTCACCTGATGGAGTTTTGGTTCCTTGCCACTGTTGCCTTTTTCACCTCTCTTCGCCTTTGTCACCATTGGCTTTTGGCTTGCTTAGTTGGGGACATTTAACATTTAATTTTGAATTTAACAATACTATTACAACATTGTTTTCCTGTTATCTCTGTAAAGCTGCTTTGAAACAATTTGTATTGTAAAAAGCGCTATATAAATAAAGGTGACTTGACTACTGTCCAGCACTCATTTAATAAAATCATAGTTTTTTGTAGTTTAATAAATCACATTAGGTTGCATCACGATTCCCGTTTTTCCCACCCCCAAATTTAAAGGGATAGTTCACACCAAAAAGTCTCATCATTTACACACCCTCATGTTGTTCCAAACCTGTATGAGTTTATTTCTTCTGTTTAACACCAAAGATATTTTGAAGAATGTGTCAGTAACCAGACAATTGACAGCACCCATTGTCTTCCATAGTATTTTTCCAACTATGGAAGTCAATGGGTGCCATTAACTGTCTGGTTACCAACATTCTTTAAAATATCTTAAACATTTTCTGTCCCTCCTTAGAGATCCAACACAACTTACACATTCAAGGCCCAGAACGATAGGAATGACATCATTAAAGTAATCCATGTGACTCCAGTGGTTTAACCTCAATTTTATGAAGCAACTTGAGTGCTTGGTTTGCGCAAAAAAAAATATTTACCATCCTTTAAGACCTCATAAAATGATAATTAAGACATTATACCATTTAAGAAATTTCAGACTTTATGATCTTAGATTTCTGAAACCACAGTTTGCACACAGCTTTTTTTAATGGCAAATGCTAGTGAAAAGCTTGTACTGTTGAGATTTGCTTGTGAACCAAGCTGTAATCTCCCAGGTGACTAGTCGATACTTTCTGGCTTGGCCAAAATTCTGATTGGTATTTTTTTTGCTGTGTTAAAGCAGCACTATGTAGCTTTTTCAACCTTTATAATATTTTTCCAAAACCCTTGAGATGGTACATTGACTTACAATAGGTTGAATGACATGTCTGCCATAGCCTGACGGTGTCTGTATCGCTTTTACTGGCACTTTGTAACTTTGGGGTGCGGGTAGGAACCAGACCACAAAAAGAACTACAAAATTCGACTGCTTTACAGCATACATCACTTCTCCCACCACCCCCCACTTCCTCAAATTCTGACGCGAGAGCCCAACGAGCGTTTTTTTATTTATTTTTTTACCTCTGTCTGTTGTTGTCATGGCCGAAGCAGCAAGTAAAACCAAGAAGCCAAAGGTTTTGTAGGAGGAAAAGGGAGAGTGACAAAATAAAAGACTGGACGAGGATCAATATTGGTCCACCGTTTGCTCGCTGGCGTGAGCTAAAGGAGGAGGAGGGCTGCGTGCCCGATGCTGGCCATCAAACAAAAAAATAATAATAATAAGTAACCCTATCCAGGGCTCTCAAGTGTCACGCATTGAGCGTGACAGTCACTCATTTTGGTCTTTTGTCACGCCCTCCCGGCACACATTGTATTTCTCACGCGGAAAAACTATTTATAATATATTTAATATGCCGCAATGGCCAACATTTCTCTGGCCGCGCCGCTCTCACTATAGAACCGGCAGGAATCAAGCGCGTGACACGCGTCTCCCCTAAAATGCTTTAGTCGAGCCTGCCACTTACCAGCCAATCAAAAAAAAAAGTTACATGTCACTCTTGCCTGTCTTCAAAACTTGAGAGCCCTGCCTATGTCTAAACGGCGTGTACAAGTTTGGTAGGCGCTACATTACATTCTTGCAAGTAATTAATGCATGATTAGACGGACAAAATAATCGTTCAGGGTAAATATCCTAATGTCTGCAGGCTGATAGTCATGTTTGTTTATTTATTTTTCTGGTGAGAAAGTGTCTTGCCTCAGGCTATAATGCAAATCGATTTTTCAGATTCATCAATGGTAGCTTGATATTATAATATTGAAGATAGCTATTACCTACCACACAAACATTGAATTGAATTATCATTTCCATTATGTAAAACAGTAGCCAATAATAGGCTACTATAAAGACGCTGGCTTGTAAACGTGAGCTACGCGATCTTTTGGCTTTTGAAAAAAATAGGAACTAGGAGTTTCAAGCCCATGAAACTATATTCATATGACATGCTCAAATATATGCCAATGTACCTGGGATGAAGACATTTCACACGCAACGCTGGCAGTCTCCCCAACTCCTCTCAGTCTGAGAACTCCTTCTGCAGAGTTCAGGGGATCGGCTTGTCAACAAATGCACGCGTGCATCCCCTGGTGTAACCATCACAGATTTTACGACAGTAGTAGAAGACAATACTGTTTCCGAAACTGTAGGGGGACCCCGAGAGCAAAAGTTCAAAAGTTACCGAATGCTGCTTTAATTTAATCAGGTGGAAACCACTAATTGCAAATGGGGGTGTTTTCAGAGCACCCCTGTTTCACAGGTAACAGTCGGTCTCCAGAACACCCCCCTTGATTTCACTTTTTTTGGATTAGCCCTATTTGTTTTGAGCCTATGCTTTATTTTTCAGTTATGCACTTTATTTTATTTCTGCTCTCATCTTGATCTGGTTTGTATAAGAAAATACTGTCAAGAACTGTTCAGATAATTAATCTAACTTTTTTTTTTTCTGTTCGGATGCTGCCTAGGAATGTGATGGCCTATGTAGCATGGCATCCAAATAAAGTTTGAATAAAAAAGGGAGAACACATTGTAACAGTTATCTCAAGCTACACTTTTACTGTATGTGGGGAGCTAATGTGCATCAATGTTAGACATGCATAACACTCCAGTTGCATTAAGCCTCCTACTACAAGATCCTTACATCAAACGAAAGAATTCAGAGAGCTTCCCGACGTCTTTATGCATAAAGCAGTTTAAACTCCACCAGCTGCAGGGTGATGATCCACTGCAGTTCTCATATATCGTCTCTCCCTCATAAACAGGTGAGAGCCAATCTATTAACAGCATCTCCATCCATATATCTGATCTGTCTCTGAGGCGCGGTACTAAATAATCACGGTAGTGAAAATATCTGGCCAGAGTGATTGCATACAGTAATGAAAATGGGTATTTTTGGAGGGCACAATACATGGTTCTGGTTAATTTCTGTGATATCTCACAACCCTTTACTTAAAGATTTAATGAAAAGAAGATTTTGTGAGGAAAGAGTTTTGAAGATAGTCGAAGGAGAGCCACACAATTAAGGCCCGGGTATACTTCATTTTCCGCGTTCCACTTCGTCTCGCGCACTGCACTCAACTCAAGGTGAGTGCGCAAGCCTTTCAAACTATACTCTATTGGCGTCACACGGACAAGTGCACGGACCGTTGTGGAACACGGACGGACAAAGTATACTTTGGGCTTTATGCGGACTGAAGAGCATTGTAAATGTTTAAAGGAGCCGTATGTAAGATTGTGGCCAAAACTGGTACTGCAATCACTTTCAAATTACTGTAGAGCGGTGTTTTCCCCACATCCAAAGAGCACCGGGATACAGATTTTTTACTCCCGTGCAGACACCCCCAGACCCCAGGTTGTTAACCACTGGTGTAAAAAACAGTCTAATAAATATAAAAAAATAAATAAATAAAAAAGTCTTGAAAGTTGAACAATGAACAATGAACAAATGAACAAGAACAGTAGCTAGTTAAGAATCCTAGGAAAAGCTAGACACAGGGTTCGTACAGATTTTTAAGAGTGTAATTCAAGCACTTTCAAGCAGTGGCAGTCAGTGTTTTTCAAGGGTGAGGAAGCGGTGGAAGAGGATGGAGTATAGCCAAATAATTATAATTTACTTAAAGAAAATCATTATTCGTTATTGCCAACACATTGCAGTTTAAATGAACACACACATTGTGTCCATATGCAATGTCTAACTGCTGTCTTAGTCAACCAATCAGACTCCAAAGTACCAGTAAATATAAAAAAAAATAATAATCATGGAATGTTTTAAAATTTGAAAATGTGTTGAAAAGTTTAATTAACAAGCAGGGGGGAAAAAAGTGCAATTATCCTAAAAAATTTGCCATTTTTACCTATGATCAATACTTTGCCAACAGCTGCATGTTTAGGCCTAAACCAGAAATAACATCGGATAAAATTAAGAACATTCATGTCATAAGAGGGAAAGCTCAAACTGAATGCTGATCTAAAATCAGCTCCATGCATAGTATGGCCTATGATGCCATCAGTGCCCAACTATTTTTGTATTGGCATTCAAAATATCCTTTTGCCTCACAGGCTTACTTTTCATTAACCCAACAGTGGGACATGCAAGGAAACATGCTTGTGCCCTATCATACAGTAGCTAAACAGCACCTGTGGGCCTGTTCCCAGAATATTTACTGACGTCTGAGTAAATATAAACCAGTCAAAGTAATAAATGAGTAATAAGACTCAAAGTCCACAGAGTCCGTTTAACGGAAATATGGAAACCAATAAATTACCGGTAGTTGATAAACTGCTTTTATTTTTTAATGTAATTGCAATGCATGTAATGCAATACAATGTAAACAAAAACTGCTTTTAAATACAATATAGGCCTATATATGTTATATTACTTTATATAATTTTATAAATTCTTATTCTGATCAAACTCAACCATAAACAGACTCAAAATATTTTTTAGATGGTGGCATGTGTGTTTACTAAACAAACACTTGATGCTGGTGGTCTAATTGTGGAAAAAGTGGAATAGCCATATATTCACTGAATAATTATTTTTGTGTTCCACAGAAGAAACTACAAATCTTTCAAACAACATGAGGGTTAAGAAATGATACAATTTGCATTTTTGTCTGAACTTGCACTTAAAAAATGAACAGTAAGATGAACCTTGACAACTTTTTCTTTACACAATCATTGGTTTGTAGAGGGTCAATCTGGTCTTTCTTGTTTCGGCCCTCTCACATGAATGTGAAACCCAGTATTTTTAGGTCTTAACGTGCAATCTTTGAAACCAAATGCCCATGCGTTACTTCAACATGATCCCTGATAAGTAGCTAGGCGGCATGAACCGTGTGGGTGTATAAACTAAGGAAATGTCCATGTTCATTCTAATGTTAAGTTTTCTCTTGGCAAAGAGCTTTTAGCTGAATGCAAACAAAAATAAAACTATAAATGTCACCAAGGCTGACAGTAACCAGCAACCACAGAAGCTCTGTCAAATGAAAACATCATAAGAGTAGACTACTTTTCCACAATACTCACACTTTTTAAAGCAATAAGCTTATGATAATATATTTAGATGAAAAAAGAAATGGCAAGGTAAAAATCTCCATTGGAGGTGTGGTACCTGTGGATAATAAAGAACTTTTGAAACCAAACACACTGATTGTCATGTTCAAAGCCCAATAAAGATCAACCTTATGGACCATTATCACAGACAGACACCAAAACATTTTCAACTTCCTAAGAATTTGTTATGTAATTACACAAAAAAAATGCAATATGAAACCTATTGGTTGATAATACAGTGTGTCTCACAGACAGGTTGGAACTAGATGGCAGCCCTGCCGGGAAAGTATTCCGCAGAGGCCAAAGGAAATTCCTGGGTACTTTACATGTAAAGACACTTAAGTTTTTCAGTGGAAGTGTATATGGGATGCACCGATCCACATTTTTTCACTTCCGATCCGATCCCGATAGCTGAATTTGGATATCGGCCGATACCGATACTATTATCGGATATTATTATCATTATTGTTGATTTTAGATGATGCTGAAATAAACTCCTCTCAACAGGCAAGTATGACATGTACGCATGTGTCCTAAAAGGCAACTTGATGTAAGTATAAGGTCAGAAAAGGAAGTCAGAAAAACAGGAAATCCTGTTAACAGGAAAAATCCCATTCTGAAAACAAATATGCAATTGTGAGGGACGAGTTTCAAATTGATTGTCATATCAATATTTATTACATTCCCAAATTGTCAAATACTTGAGTCTTGAACTATAAGAAAAGTGCAATAACTGTAAACATCTTACACACACTCTATCAATAAAACAATGTGCATCTGAAAAGCACAAATCAAGTAGGCTACACTGGCTCTTGTAGCATCAACAAATCAAGGTTTTAAAATGTAAAATATTTGATAAGAAAAGTGCAATAACTGTAAACATCTTCCACACACACACCATCAATAAAACAGTGTGCATCTGAACAGCACAAATCAATTATAGTAAGAGGTTTGGCACTGAAGATGACCTGGATTAAGCTTAAAGGGTAACTAAACCCTAAACCGACTTTTTTTAGTTAATGATCTGTAAGAATGGGGCTTTATTAGTGCTGTTCATTGATTCGAGTAACTTTTTTGACATTTGGGTATGAGTGCTGCCCTCTTCAGGTTGAACGGTGGCTACTGCAGTTGAATTTTCCAATTGGATGTTTGCGGTGGTACGTGACGTAAGGAGGTTACAGCTCACCACGCCCTTGGTATGGGCTACCACGCCCATGGCAGTATAAAAACCATCTTGTTTTGTCAAACTCATTACTTCTCTCAGCACAACATCAGTTCAGTGAACTAGAGATGCACCGATTGACCGGCGCGTGACCGGAACCGGCCGATTTTCACGTGATCGGCCGGTCAGTCTGACATATGCCGATTTTATGCCGGTCAAATGCACTCGGGCGCTGCATGATTAACATCGCGCAACATCAGCATCACACATGCACACGGAACGCACATGTAGGAAACCTCGTGAATTACGGCCGTTCAAACAGCAAGCGCGTATTTTTTTTGTCGGTGTGCATGTTAATCAATGAGTGCATTCACACCGGGAGCGGGAGCAGCGCGTGAGCGTAAAACAGAAGCGTCGCGTGAGCAGCAGTGAAACGTTTCTGCGCCGAGTCTATTTGCTGCAGCTCACGCTCAATTAAAGTGAAAGCACACTTTTGATGGACAAAATAGCCTAAATATGATTTCACACAAAAAGTTCCCAAAACGCACAGAATTTACGTGTTTTATCAAGAACTGGATTATATGTCAGAAAAGAAAACGTTACACTCAAAAATATTTATAGAAAATGAACCCATTTAAACTTGTTTTTATTATTCAGTTTGTACAAGTGATTGCAATAGGCCAGTGTGTGTGTTTTGAGTATATTTTGCAGTATACAATATCTTTATACTGCAAGGCTAAATTTATTTAATGTTTTATTTATATATTATTTTATTGCATTACCTGTTTTCATACAGACGTTTAGTTTGTTAAATATATATCTAAAAAAATTATTGGATATTGGATGTGAGAAGGAAATGGTTCCTCCATAACACTGGACTTTAGATGTGTGTGAGTTTCCCACACCAGGGGTGATTTATATAGTTCTATTTTATAGTGATTATCTGTTAAAAACATTATGTTCTATGCAAATTGTAAAATGTTCTACTAAAAAAAGATAGAAAATAAATATTTGTGTGTGCTGTAAAGTGGTTTGAAAAAATGAAATCGGAATCGGCTAAAATCGGTATCGGCAGGTCAAACTCAATGAAAATCGGAATCGGCCTAGACAATTGTAATCGGTGCATCTCTACAGTGAACTGTTGGAGTTACTGGAGCAACATATACTCCGGGATATTGTTTATTTTGAGTCGGAGGGACTGTGTCAGGCATGTCCAAAAGTGAGTAACTTGTGGATCAGCGCTGACGCAAGACGCAAACTGTTTTGAACGATTCAGTCCGATTAGTGTACTGGTTCAACCGGTTCACTAAAAAGAACCGGTTCAAAATAACGATTTATTCACAAACCGATCATCACTAGTCAAAACCACTGTCAGGAGTTGGAATTGCGAGTATTGAAAACAATCAGGATAGAGTAGTTTAGCATCTATTTAGCATAGCATTTATATAGGCTAGTTATTTTGACTAGTGATCGACCGATATTGATTTTTTTAACCGATACCGATTATTTGCCCGTTTATGTGCCCGATAACCGATATGCAGAACCGATATTTATTTACTGTTATACTTCTGTTTTTAACACAATTATTACAACACAAATGAACTGAACAAACCACTTTATTTATAACAATCACTCCCTCCTTGCATACAAAAAAAAAAAACTTTATATTTAAACACAAAGAAATAGTCTAGGGGTCTGAGTCTAAAAAATAAAGTGCACTACTGTCTTTGTTTAAAAATAAAAGCTTTGATGTGGTAAAAAAAAAAAGCAAAACAATTATTCTAACATATTGGGGGGAAAATTAAATGAGTGTTTCATGTTAAATTAAATCTTCAAATTACAATAAAACATTTATATTATTACATTATATAATTTATATCTAAATTATACATATAATTTATAAGCATCAGCAGCAACAATGTTAACAATAGGCTAAATAAATGTTAAAAGTCTAATGTTTTCATATGGAGAAAGTAATTGACAGGGGGGAGTCATATCTTTGCAGAAATGTAATTCATTTTAAACAGTTTTAGAAGGTTTATGTGCCGTTTAATAGGTTTAAAGAGTGAGGAATAATTCACTGGGTAATATTAATTCATTGAATAATAATAGCTGGAATATAACGTCAGGAAAGTAACAAACAAAACAGCATAGCCTACATCATTGCATTTTCCAACTATGTTATTAATTAATAATATTTTTGTCGGTCTAGATCATGAAATGCTTTCTGACAAAGTGCTGTTTATCTATGCATTTACACAGAACTATTATAACTTAAAGCTACTCAACCGCGATCGCGCGTGCAGATAAATAATTAATTTCCGCGATCGCGCGTGCAGAGAATTAATTTCCACAAAGCGGTATATTTAGATGTGTATTAGCGAAATAATTGCTATGTAGTAAATTATAATATAATCTAGGGTGTATAAACAAGATAATCTTGTCAAAAGTTTAATTCAGTGGCCGTGCTTGAGCATTCCTGATCATCAACCGAACCGAGTGCTCAGCAATATGAACAAACTTTTCTTTCCGAGACTAACGGTGAGCAAATACAACAGATAGATAATTAAATTCAGCGCTTTTATTTTCAACATGCACTCATTCATGTCTGTTTCATTTAATTCATGTAAAGTTACGTCTTTATTGGGGCAGGACATGACGGATTATGCTACGTGACTCCATGAGTTCGTCTCAATTTTTTTTAACCAAGCTGCATAAATAAACTACCAGTATATCAGGCATTTATGTCTTAAATCTTATTTCTGCATGTCTGTTATGTTAAATAAAGTTGAATAATTAAAGCAAAGCAAGTAGAACATATACTTTACTTGTGCTCAGAGTTGTTGACTGATCTCCTCAGACGCGGGCTGCAATGGCGGAATTCTCAAAACGGCCACAAGATGGCGCCGTTTATCGGCGAATCCGATATTACAAAACCGATGCCCGATTATGGGAAAATGCTTAAATATCGGGAAAAATATCGGTAAACCGATTCATCGGTCGATCTCTAATTTAGACGCGGGATTGCCTAAATGCATGGGTTTTAAATTTTTGATAGTTCCGTTAGCATTTTCTATGAGCATTAGCCTAATTTAGCCATAATGCTAATGTTTTACCACTCAGACACTGGCCCCATTCTCCCTTGCGGCTGCTTCGCTAGCATCGTCGGATGTCGATCGCGATGCGGGAGTTAAGACCGCAGTTTGAGCCAGCGGCTCGAATTGATATGGCTCTGGCCCTGTGTCCACAGACAATTCACCCTCCTCCACTTCAGGTGAAGGTGGGGGAGTAAAGTCCTCTACTTCAAATGACAGCTCTGTTGCAAAGCTACTTGCGTCACTCCAGTCACTCTTCATTTTAGAATCTGACAGTAGCTGTCAATTAATTCGTCACTGCGGGTCTCTGCGGTGCACATAAATGTGTTTCTCAAAACGGATATAAATCCGATCTTCAAATCCCGTGCTATATGCAGATTTAATGAAGTTCTTCACCGAAAGCAACAGATATGAGCTACATTTTATTGATTATTAGCTCATTTCAAAATCAAAGACCGCAATAATAGAGAGCGGCAACAGCACTGGTAAGATCCTTCCATTTCTTTTATTTTAAAAAAAGATGATTGTGTCTTAGCGTCTGTAAACAAGTGTAAACAGACCCAATGCTGCAGAATGTGATCCTGCTAGCTGGCTGCAAACTGCAGAATGGATTTCCTGAGCGGGGGCGTGTCTCATAATTCTGTTTCTGTCTCATTGAGAAGCACACCCATTCAGGAAATCCATTCAACAGTTTGCAGATAGCGAGCAGACTAGCCGGCGGGAATCACTTTTGGAGTCATTTCCGCAGACAACGTTAAAGCGCAGACTTGGCTCATGGATTTCGGAAGTTGGATCGGGAAAAATTCGATACTGGATCGGCCCCATCCGTATGGCACTAAACAAGACTCCCTCCAGATTAATTCGGTAAAGTTTACAGAAAGCAGGTCGATCTTACACCTGGAGCATCTTCTTCAAACTCAAACCAAAGTCATATCTACTGCATTTTGAGCAGATCCAAGACAAACATACCCTGTCTCCAGCATGGCTCAACATGGACACTATTAGCAAACAGAGGCAACCTGCCCAGATCCAGCAAACAGGCAGAATCCCCTTTCATCACAGAACTGTAATCTGAAGTCATGGTGCATCATTAAAAATTTACCATAGGCCTAACTAACATTTTTGCAGTAATATTTTACTGTCATCAAAAAACATGTGAGTTTGGATTACAAAAGACCTCAAAATTTTATAAAAACCTAAATCCATTAATTCACCCACTTTATTTCCGCATTCTATCTTACAGCTACAATGATGGAGGAAGATAAGCTGTACTTTTCTGAGTCACATACTAGCCTAGTTCTCTTTTAAGATCACTTCTGGGAAGTGCAACTAAACAAAGACTAATACAGAATCTGATCCCAGGAGGGGGGAGTGAATTCTTAACTCTGTGACTTGTGAGAGGGATTCCCATAAAATCCTAACATCTGTGGTTTACTTTCAGTGTGCGTAATTACAGGACACTCCAAGTTCTAAACAGTAAGTCTAACAACATGTCGTAAACTGTTCCCTGTTGAGTTGGTAGAGATCAAACAAGATCAGCTAAATGAAGAGACAAGTAGTCCTAGAAAGAAGAAAAATTATATGCTTCAAATATAAAATATTAAAACCATTCCAAGCAAAAATAAAATATTGGGTTCTAAAAAATAAAGAAATAGGTTCAACATCTTGTCTATCAGACTTATTGTCTCACTGATTGTTTACTTCAGTAAGCTTGAAGTTTGTTGTTTTTTTTGCTATTGAAACAATTGTAAAACCTATAATTAAAACCTTAAAGCAAAAATAGCTATATTGTGATATATTGTTATGTGCAATAAAATTACTCATTGGATTATTTTGGTCAAAGCATTTTCATATGACCAAAATCTTATATTACTAAGTGTATTTATTAAGTGTTGAAAACAGCTGTACAAGCTCATAGTAACAGAACACAATCGTAGGTGCGTTAAAGGGGTCACATGATGCTTTTTAATGTTTTCCTTTAGTGTGTAATGTATCTGTTTGTGCATGTACATGATATGCAGTTACAAAGCTCAGTCTCCCATAAAGAAATGTATTCGATCTATCAGAAAACACTGATCTAGACTAGGGCTGCACGATTTGGGGAAAATGTCATATTGCGATTGCGATATGTGATTGCGATATAATAAACAAATGGTTTCATGACTCAACTTGCTTGGTTCTCAAGGAAAATGTACACACAGATTAGTGATTATGCTGCAATGTGTCTTTCTCAACTCAAACTAGCAACAACAACTAAATGATTAATAACACCTATAATGATCAATAAACCATTGATGTCTGGATAAAAATAACATCAATGCATCTAACATTACAGAGATTCCGTCATTAAAATTGAAAGCTATAAAAAAATATATATTAACATTTATTAGGCTTAAAAAAATAACTTTTAATTTAAGTGAACTTCAAACAATCCTCACATAAACCCATAATAAATGTCATATTTACCTGTGCCCTTCCTGTCTAACAGGTAGGATATGCAGAAATTGAATAAAGTTATCAAACAGTCTGCGCTGCATGAGAGAGAGAGAGAGAGAGAGAGAGAGAGAGAGAGAGAGAGAGAGAGAGAGAGAGAGAGAGAGAGAGAGAGAGAGAGAGAGAGAGAGAGAGAGAGACTAATCCTTATTAAAGTTACAAAAGTTGAGTACAAAAGTTCTCAAGAGCAGTGAGTGTTTTTCTCTGTTCCCTTTATTCTTTGATTAACTTTACTGACAGAAAGCTTTATTGGCTGATGGCCCTTTAAGACCAGCCGCTGCTGACAGACACGGATCTCACACGCGCCACAACTCTTTACGTCCATCATTAGACTGCTCTTATGTTATGAAGATACTCAACAAAAAGACATTTTGGCATAATTGTTTGTGTTATTATTCGTTAAAGCGCAAAAGAGTATTCTGGCATGCTGTCTTGTGCGCACACACACGATACTAGCGCGAGTCTTTCTGTGTGTCACAGTCAGGACATTCACATGCAGTGCGCTCTTTTTTTTGTCTTGTCGAGCATGAATGGTTTAAAAGCATTTGCATGAATAAGAGCGGAATCATGTAACACTAGCCAAAGGATGATAAAAATGAACAGATGCTAATAAAATCGCAGCATTTTGCTTCATATAATCGCATAGCCTTGTCATTGCGATTGCAATATGATTAATCGTGCAGCACTAATCTAGACCCAACTAAAAAGCCTTGATCAAAGTCCAGAGATTACTACCTCAACTGTCCACGTCATAATGTGAAATATTATCATAATGCCTGCCAAAACACAAATAAGGTAAGGTTTCATTGAATTAAAGTGTTGTTAATAGCAGAGACTGTGTTTGGATAAGGCAAAACCGCTTTTGCTTTCAGAGTATAAGATTTATTTATAAAGCTGTTCTTGAGCCTTAAAACCCCAAAAATTGCTTGTGCATTTTACAAAGGACAGCTTTCTGAACCTGGAAAAGTACACCACAGACTATATACAAAGATTACTTGCCAGTCCAGGGCTCTAGAGTGCGACCAAAGTTTGTAAGGATGCGACTAAAATTGTTCCTAGGTCGCACCGGTGCCCCTAACGTTGTCGCATCCGCTGCCTCTCCACAAATGAAGCGCTTGTTCTCCTTTGTCGCAACTCACACTCATGGTCAAGAGACAGAGATGGGGTGGGTCTTCTTTGCCTCTGATTGGCTTTGGTCCTAATATTCCTTTAGGCCTACACTGCTCCGTGCTGTGTGATTGAAATTGCGACCTGAGCACCCATTTACACTGTCAGTGAAATGTGACCCATTTCCGATTTTTTGCTCATATGTGACAGATCGGATGTGTTCTATGACAGTGTAAACAGGAAAAAACGCAAGCATTCAGATATTTCGAGATCGGTTTCAGGCCTCGTTTATATGTGGAAATAAATCAGATAGAAATCAGATGTGCCAATGCAACTGTCATGTAAACAGACAGATTGGATTTTCTGGATTAGGTTACGTCTCCGCGTTTTAATGACGAGAGCAACCCCGACGCACATCTGCAAAGGGACGGATGGCCCAACGAAACGTTGTGTCATCGTAGGAGAGAAATGTGGACAAACGTTGACAACATATTAAAGGTTGTAGGGCTGTGCAATTAATCGAATTTCGATTTCAATTTCGATTTTGGTTCCCAAAATAGTCAAATCGAGTAAAAACTATTATTTTGCCACGTTCTGTTTTGAAACAACACTATCATTTTGTCTTGTGTTCTGAATGACACGCGCAAATCCGCTCCTCCCGAAGCCATAAACTCTCTCAGCCTATACAGTCATAAATTGCAAGCACAATAAACTTCACAATAACAATTGGCTAATTTAATATCTAATGGAGTGAGACCATCTCGAGCTGTCGCGATCTTTGTCTGCTCGGACACTGCAGCGCGAGCGCACGTGACCTGATCATCTGTGCAAAACAGCGCAAAACACATCGCGATGAACAACGGGTTCGACATTAACACTTGTCTGCTTATCCGGGAAAATGGATTTTAAAAAAAAGTTTCAAGTGAAAGACAGTTTTACTTGCCCGACCGATCGAAACGCGTGAATGGCTTTGATCTTACACAGTCAGTGTAAAGAGCGATTGATAATGGATAGTGTATTTCTGGAAGCTGCGCTGCCTGTCTGAGACTTAAATAACAGCACACACAAACTCACAGAAGAAACATACTGAGGTAAAGTTTGAGTTTTTTTATTTATAATATATGATATAGTTAAGTAACATAACGTGACTAAGTAGCTGTTCTAATATCACGATTGCAATTACATTGAGTTTAATAAACAAGTAGCCTATAGTTTATATGTAGTAACTTGCATTTTAGATGCAATATTGACTGGCTTGTTCTATTTCACAGACGAAAATAGTTACAAAAGAAAAGCAACACTAAGCGCTGTGTTTTGTTATGATTCATTATTTTGAACGAATCGTTTTAATGAATGACTCAATGATTCATTTATTAAGATGGTCACTTGCCACCACCTATTGATTTATTCTTTAAAGGTATCATTGATTTGATTTTATTATTGGTTTAAACATTAATCTCAAAATGATTTATTACAGTTGTAATTTTGCAGTGTAAATTAATTAATTTGATTGATAACAGCTCATTTTATAAAAACTGAATTTGATCAATGTAAGAATTTGACATGAAAGATAACACATTTAGTAAGGTTTAAAAAATTGTCCTTTATAAAGTTAAATAACGCCCTGGTTTTTTATGTGAAATAATCGTGTTACATAATTGTGATTTCAATACTGACCAAAATAATCGTGATTATGATTTTTTCCATAATCGAGCAGCCCTAAAAGGTTGGCTTGCTCATCCTAAAATTTCGGACCCACTGCTACTTGTTAAAGCCCGCCACGATCTCATGAAAGTGCATCTATAGCACAAATTTTATTTATCGTGTCATTTATGCCACAAATGTATGGCGTGCAATACGCACGTTTACAGTTCCTATCATATGCACGCAAAAACAATTTTGGCATATAAATGGCACAAGAAATAAAAATCGTGCTATACATACGCACTTTCATGAGATCGTGTTGTATGTTTCCACCAGTCCTGAGATCTCTCTCGCTGCGCGTTTGTCCATCTGTGCAAGAACATCATTTAAACATGCGCAATGTTTCAGATCTATGTCAAGTGTAAACACAGCAATCGGATATGTTTATAAAAACCCAATAACTTACTAGTACTACTTCATCTTTAAGCTCACAGAGGAGAGCAGATGATGTCAGAATAAAACGGATCCTCTAGATGAAATAGATTATTTTTCCCCACTATTATTACATTTATAAGACAATTTACTTTGTTCATCTTACGGGACACAATTTGATTGCCCTTGTTTGCCATGTTGCCAACGTTAGCAGATAAATGATTGATGAGGTAGGCTAAAGTTTCCAACTCAAACAGAACATGGTCAAAGAGATACCAAGTCAATGGCTATTCATGCCAAATTATCATGGAAAAAAAAAACCAACACGAGAAGAACCTGTCTCTCATTCACTGGCTCCAAATTATAAGTCACACGGACTACATTTGTATTGCTTTTTTGGAGCTTATTTACATAATTTCAACGTTCAGCAAATACATTCAAATTGCAGACAATTTAATTTAATTGTTTGCCATTTTCATAAAATTCTGATTGCGTTTTTAATGAAATGTTAGGGGCTAAATTTCTGGGATTGCTGGAACACACCCGCTTTTTAAATTCATGTCTATCTATATTCCCGCTTCTAAAAGCAACAAAACAGCTGACGCTGGAAGACAGTGACCTTGACTAAGCGCTAAAGTGATCACTAGTATTTTGCTCTGCCTTATTTCACTTTGACTGCCAGCTCACTTCACCATCTATAGAAGTCAAACTGAGTTGGCCATCCTCCCATCAGCTAATTTTAGGTAGTAGTTTCCAGAGTGCAGCCCCCGCAGTGAGTTTGAGAGAACTCTCCCTAGAGCAGCAGAAACGGGGGTGAGATTGGATCACTTTCACGTGACATGGGTAGGTTTGGGTTTAGAGGGTGGAGAAAATCTATTGAACAAGTGTATTGGTAATTCCATGTTATATTTATAATCATATCCAAATAGTTCTCATTTCTTAATGGTTTCAAGTGAAATAAAAAAAAAATATAAAAAAAAGCACTATAATGTGGGGTGTAATGTTTTCTGTAAAAAAAATAAAATACACAAACTTATTGTTCTCCACCCACAGATTGGCACGCACTTACACTGCGGCTCATCTTAAATCTGACGACATCTATAATATGGTTTGTTGAAAATAATGTGTAAAATAGACAGTTCGGATAATGTATGTTTCTGTCAATGGATAGGCTACACATTCTATACTAAATGTATTTAGGCTACTGTTTTTCATACAAATACCATAGAAACCATATAGTTACATTTTACCATGGTAGTGAGGTGCTATATGCGCGTTTTTTAGTCTGTGGTCATGATCTAAATCAATGCTATGGAAGACCTGTGGTCATGATCTAAATCAATGCTATGGAAGACCAACGGTTTAATAAAACCTAAGCCTAAAATAATCTTAACTCAAGCTACTGAAACACAAAACATGTAATATCATTAATATTGCAGCCTGTTGCAAACTGTGCCAAAGATACGTGCCATCAAAGTTAGGCAACACAATCCTGTTTCATGACTTGAAACAATATCACCCGTTAGCACATGCAGACGAAAAAAATTCTCAACTAAGATATTTATTGTGTTCAGGAAAAATGACTGTAAAAGTGTAAAGAATTAAAACATGAAGTGTCATGTCAATATTGTCATGTTCTGACAATACAAAACGTGGCGGGTAAAGCATAAACTCACTAGCCAATTTGGTGGGTTATGATTCATAAATTATTTAAATCATCCATCTTCAAAATATCTATTAAAATTTCCTTTTGGAGTGAGCTATATTTAGATTTTACCACAACAAAAAAACACTGGTACAATTATAAGAAGTTTTTAAGTTTTTATATAATCTTGTTTTTATTTTGTTTTCTATTTTATTTTAATATTATCTGCAGTGATTGAGTAAATATGAAAGTGATTCAATGATTCATAATCAGATTGCATTATAAATAGATTTAAATCCAAGTTGTGACTTTGATCATTTGTTTATTTATGATATTTTTGTTTTGGCTACTAGAAGTTCTGAATGGTCGTTTACTTAAAGGTTGTATCAGTGATTTCAGGCCCAAAAATAAATGTCTAATCTTTCCTAACGATCAGCATGCTTATGGGGCGGGCAGCTAGCGGATCGCTAGGAAAGATTAGACATTTATTTTTGGGCCTGAAATCACTGATACAACCTTTAATTTAGTAGCCAATTTGGTATATGATTAAAACCCTGATCTATATGATTGGGGGGGGTTGTCATACAAAAAATTTTCCTTTTTTATGACAAAAAATATATAATTTGTTTTCAGACAGGATCATGATCCACAATCTTATGACGATTCTTTTTCATGTTGGTTTTAAAAGACTATTTTGCAAGTCACTGAGCAGTACAGCCAAATTTCCCTAACAAGTTTCCCATTTTACATATTTTACCTTAAAGGTTGTATCAGTCATTTCAGGCCCAAAAAAGGCCGAAACATAAACGATCACATTCACCTAATCTTTCCTAACGATCCGCTAGCTGCCCGCCCCATAAGCATGCCGTCCAAAAACCGCGTCTCTGTAGGCAGCCTATAGGCTCTGAAATCTGCACACAAAACAAATGGGACGACCACTCAAAACCAAAACAAACAGTGTTTCAACCAATCACTGACAGGGGTTGTGAGGTTTTGAGCTCGTTCACGGCTGGACGCGAAGTCAGAGCAACACCCGCCCCTGTCGGTGATTGGTTGAAACACTGTTTGTTTTGGTTTTGAGTGGTGGTTGTACCCATTTCTTTTGTGTGCAGATTTCAGAGCCTAGGCTGCCTACAGAGACACGGTTTAAGTGCAATAAGACTCATGCTGTGTGACAGGCTTTTTGTATGTGATAAAGTTTAACTGGGAAGGCTTTAAAACGCATGCGGATAATAACATTTCATCATGGTGAAGAACTGAAATGTCATGTTTACACTTAGACACATGGCTGAAAATAAGATTCCAAAGATGGCAATCTACACCAAGACAGCAGAATGTGATGCAATCATAAAGCTTTGCTTTATACTAGCACCTGCAGATGCTATAGCAGTTTAAGTCAATTTACATTAGGCATGCCATGCTACTATTAACTCAATGTTAACAGTTAATACGAGCATAAGTTACTAAGAAGGAGGCAGAAGTGTAAAATTCACAACTTGGTCATAGTCAGCTGTAAAAGTGGGGGTTAAGTAAACTGTCTCACAGATTGTGACTTAAAATGTAATCCGGCAGGCAACAGCAGAGGCTTGAGTGGATTAGTTACCCACACCTATGCGATTACACCAGTCATCAAGCAGGACACAAGCCAAACCGACAGCTAATCAAATTAGCATTTTCTCAAGCATTAGCTTCAATGTAGGCCCTACTGATTAAAATGAGAATGGCTCTTTAGTCAAATGAAAGTTACCTGCCATAAGACTAGTGCTGAATGCTTCTTAGAGAGTTACACAAAACTAAATTAAAATATCAAAACTATCATCTTTAGATTTCAAGATGATAAATTCACATTACTTGCAGAAATTACTCTTAGTAGCAGCAAGACTTTAAAGAACGTTCCAGTATTTGTTCTTTGTATAAAGCGCAAGATAGTTGAATAAATGAGGTGAAGAAACAAACAGATCTAATGGAGGACAAAAATCAAAATTTATGGAAGTCTGTGACCGGAAGTTCATCCATAATATTATAGCAGATTTGTTACCCACCACAAGTTTTACCACTGCACAAAAGTAAATGTAAAAATATTTTTAGTTTTAATAAGAAGAAAAGTTAATTCTTTGTCTGTTTTTGACATTCAAGGCATTTCCTTTGATGCATTCAGGAAACAAGATGGAGCATGATGATCTTACAATAAAAATAAACAAATGCAGCCACCATTTCAACATTCAAACTGAGGTTGACAATATTTACAAAGGTTCCCTGCATTCAAAAGTTATTATTTGATTATATGCAACAGGGATCTAAGAAAAAAAGTCATCTATTAGGCTACCAGTTGTTTTTACCCCTATTGTACAAAGTACTTAAAAAAAATAAATCACTTCCTTTCCCATGGTGATGTGAGAAGAATGGTTTAGCCCCTGCCTGTTGCATTGTGGGGTCAAATAGTTCTACAGGGTCAGCGTAGCTTTAGAACACAAGGGAAATTGTTTTACATCAGTGGCGTTTCCTGACTGGTAATTCCACAAGGACTTTAGTTGTATAACACACAGACAGCTAGAGATTTTAGAATGTTTTCAATGATCTATTGGTGAGAAAGAAGAATGTGCTTCAGAATATTTTTTACAGAAAATACAGATCAATGCCCAAACAGAACAACTCTGGCACACTCAAGAAATGTAACATTCAGTATAGTGACCAAAATATTAATGCAATAAGTGCAATTAATTGGCCATTGTGAGATAACCGTCATACATTTCAGCTGAGGACTATTTCAGTCTTTTGTTTGTACATACCTGTAGTACCGTGACTGGAGGTACGTTGAGCAGACTGCTTTAGAGACGTGACTGGCTGAGCCAAAGTCTATGACTTTCACTCGGTAGGGCTGCCGCACAGGGTCCACCAACATTATGTTCTCAGGCTTTAGGTCCGCGTGAATCAGTCCCATGGCCTTCAATTTTTTTAGTGCCATGGCCACCTGCTGAAGAATGGGACGGATTACCTTCAGAGGTAGCGGGCTGAATTTGTTTTGCTTGAGGAAGTCGTACAGGTTCTGCTCCAGCATCTCAAACACAAGGCAGGTGTGGCTGCGGTGCTGGAAACACTCGAAAGCTCGCACAAGATTATGCTCGTCTGCATTCTCACTGCTGAGGCGGGCCAGGATGCCCACCTCAATCTGCCCCTGTCGTGCATATGATGGATGATTCTTCAGGATCTTCACTGCCACAATATCACTGGTGCCTCGTTTCCAGCATTTCACAACCTGGCCGAAAGTACCACGGCCGAGGAAGTCTAACACCTCATAGGTGTTCTTCAACGAGCAAAGCAACTCATGCTGCACCAACTGGTAGTCTCCATCCCCATTTCTGGAATTTCCACCTTGCTTTGAAGGCCCTCCACCGGCTGCCGCTGGCACTGCAACCGGTGGGTTTCCCACATTTGATTGCAACATTGCAGGTAACATTGACAGGTCCTCTACAATCTGCATGGCGCTCCCCAAGTTCTCAAGCTCCCCGCTCTTACGTTTCAGCCCGCATCTGTGGGAGCTGTCTTGCAAGTTAAAACCTCCACAGTCTTTCCGTTCACCCTTGTCCTCTCCTCCACCACCTTTACTGTCACCTCCACCCTGTCCTCCACCTCCTTCTTGACTGCCGCTTCCCTCTCCCCTACCCCTTCCAACTGCCCCTGTAGCTCCACTGCTGCAACCCCTTCCTTTGTCCTTGTGCTCTGGCCCCTTTTCCTGAGAGGAGATGCCCCCTTTTTGCTGCTGGGTCGCTGTGGTTGTATGCTGACGTTGCACGCCGTGTACAGTAGCCGTCTGCAATGGAAAATCCTGCCCGTGGTGTCTGCCAATCACAGAATCTTGTGTCTTCAACGAAGCGGTGAGTTTTGTCGGGTAAGCAATGCCAAGGGTTCTACCATTCAAGTAAGTCTGTGGGTAGGCCCTCTCATGGTAAACACAGTTCCAGGGCTCGACTTTGAGTTTCTTCACACTACAAAAGGCACTTGTCTGAGTTTGAAAAACATGTGGTGGGTAGACCAAGACTTGTGAGGCCATACCTGTGAACACAAGAAAACCAGATACAGATCATACTACAGTTTCGTAAAAAAACAAAAAAACAAAAAAAGACTAATTGTAGCATTTTCAAAGTAACACTTTTGCATTTAATTTACATTTTGGACTGGGTTCACACAGAACACATTTCTGCCATTTCTGTTTTAACTTGAGCGCTGTGTTGTTTTTAGAATTTTAGAATGTTTGTATAGGGATTAGGGCTATCACTTTTGTGAAAAAATCCTGTTCGATCTGTGAGACATAAGTGTTCATTGAATCGATTTTCCATGTCTTAAGACATTTAAATTTTCGAAGCCAAATATAGGCAAATCCATGGACAACTAACAGGCATTAGGACGAACATAAAGAGGGCGCTTGAGAAATGCACAAGTCAGCAATATTTCTGATGATTTATTGGCGTGAAGTTTCGTTCGATAAAAGTTTCGATAAAGAGAGAAGGCCGTTAAAATCAATTCCCATTTTTCATTTTCGAAACTTGTGTTGGTTGGTCCGATCGATTGTGCAATCGATTTTTCGAATGTAAAGTGACAGCCGTAGTAGGGATGTGTGTGATCATCACCTTTACCCTATAGGCTAATAAATGTTCTGGGGTAAAATGTATTTTGTATAAAGAACACCAACCCCGGTCTATAAAAAGTGAGAGTAGAATATCTCAAATAAATAGATGGACAAGATTATGATGCACATAATTCTTAATAAATCGTTGCCCATTTCAACCCCATCCCCAAATTATATTCAAGATTCAATTCACATTTAAGAATGCAGTTAGGACAGTTGTATTCAACTTATAATAATACACAAACAATATACAAAAAGATTTGTTAAAAGAACTGGGAGCTTGTTCTGTTGTTATGTTGAATACCCTAGTAGTTAGATTAGATTTCTAAAATGAGTGACAGGACAAGAAAAAAAAGTAACAGTGAGTACAGTCTGCAAAACTGTAGTACCAGATTGCAAAAACATGGGCCCAAATTGTGATTTTGTGGGTACGGATTGAAAACCGAAGGTACGGTTTACAAATCTGAGCGCATGGATTGGAAATTCATGGGTATGGTTTATTAATCCATGGGCATAATTGACTAGTAGAATAGTCTCACTCTTCCGTCATGTGCAAAATGCAGCCTTGACTTGAGATGCGATCACAATGGTAAAATAAGTCCATCTAGCATGTTTACATTGAAAAACTGAAAAAGTAGCACATGAAACGCATTCTGTGTGAACTGCAGCTAAGACTGATCAAATATTCAGCCTTTAGCTTTCAAAATTCCTGAAAATATACATCCCTGGTCTCTATTCAATAATCATTAATAAAATGACTAATGTCTGTAGAGGTATTTTCCTCAATCTGTTGTGACATCACCATGAACTTAATGTAAACAACTTATGTAGGGTCATTGATCCTACTGATCAGTGGCTTGCATCACCAGGCTGACATCATACTTGACCTTTGCCCCTATGCTACAGCAGCAATCAGCAGGCAGCCTTGAGCAGCCAATGACAAGCCAAGAAAATGACATATTGCAGCAGAAGGTTGAGTTCCTGCCTCCAACACCCACCAAACCTCTTTCCATTAACGCTGTAAAGGGGAACAACTAACTGTTCACAGGTTCAAATGACTGTTTCATATCGGTTTCCATGTATCGAGGTCTCTAGGCACCAGCTGTTTCTAAATAAGCATTACTTAGAGTGGGGAAAAAGAGACACCTAAGGAACAGCATCATCTGTGCTTGCATACGTCTTGGCTATTCTCAATAAATGTCAAATTTAGGAAGTACTGTCTATAAAGGCCTAAGCCGTAATAGTGATGCTTTCCTTAAACACCAATAATAAATTATCCACATTGACAATGTCAATGCAAAAACACATTATGCAAAGCTAACTGCTGTCTTTGAGTCAAAAGTTGTGGTACTACTTGAACTTTATTTACACTAAATTCTGCTCTGGGGTCAAACCTACCTTTGATTTGTACACCAGGAACAACATTTTAAGGAAAGGGAACAAGATAAGAGTGTATTTTCAGCAGCAGACCAACACATTGCAAGACACTGAACATTTCACATTCATTTGGCTGACATCCAGTGCAAACTTTGTGGCTTGTCCAAATCCAGTACTTCCCACAGGATTTTGTGAAACTGTGGTGGGTGGACTATGGTCCCATTTTGTACTTTTTAAAGTTCAATTAATTAATCTGGTGCACTTTGAGAGTTCAAAATTAAGAGCTCCAACCCATGTTCAGTGGGCAAATTGAACAAAGAAAATGTATGTGCTTTGACTTGTATCTGAACTAAAGGGGACTCAAACCTCTCGTCTCAGTTTACATTACAGTAATATTTCAGTAGTCCTATACTACAGTCCTGCTAATGCATGGGAAGTACTGAAATCTATTTGTGGCGGTCAATGTTGATTTCGTTCGATTTTGGTTCATTCACACTGCCAGTGATTTTCCCGTAATCTGTGAGTGCGTTGACACACATCCCGTAAAGACACGTGACGTCAGGATGTGAGGTGTAACATACGCGTCAAAAACATGTACACTAATGCATCGCATACCATTTCACAAAGCTGGCGAACGATCCCAGTTTCAGCACAGATATTAAGGAGCTCCCTGGTGTCTGCTTCATTCCAGTTTGCAGACATTTTTTCGTTCTTTCTTTGTTGATGACGAACAAAAAACTTTCTTCTAAGAGCAACAGAGTCGTGCGATGGCACGTGCGTCATCACCACGACACACCCCTTACGGCATTGGTCCTGGCTTTTGTTCACACAGGGCACGTTCCGGGACTGATCCCAGTAAAGTTACTAGGTCCCCATCCCGACATCGATCCCGGCATCAATCCCGGGACGTGTTTGTGTTCACATGCACTAGCAATTTTACGCCAATTTCCCGGGATCAACACGTTGTGTGAAAGCGGCTTAGGAAACACTAGATTCAAATTAAGGGCTGAAGCACTCTTAAAAATCTCAAGAGCAGCTTTTCTATAGAGTGCAAACTGCTAACAGAGGCATAGGAAAGTTAGAAAGGGTATAATGTAAGAAATCACAATAAGAAAAAGTAGGCAATTCCAAGGAAAAAAATTAACAAATGTTATCCAAAACGAATATTGCTGTTAACACAAATGATCACTGAATGTTTTTGGTTTCATTTGTCTAAATTACACTAATTCTGCTATAATTTATGTCTATTTGTTATTTGACAATCATCATGTTGTTAACTTGGTTTCACACAAATTTAAGCTGGCTATCTTTATGCAACTATACTTTTAATAACAGAATTATGAACTGGTTTATATTTATCAAACAGACAAGGATATTTAAGGATTTTTTTTTAGGAAGAATGACGCATTGCATCTCTTGAAAAAGTACCATGGAAATACCATGTTTTCTATTGTCTTTATTTATTTTTTGTACCATGTGAGGACAGGATTTTTTAGTTTTTACCATAAAAAGTACAGAAAAAAAACTATTCCTTTAAAGGTGCAAAACGCAAGTCTCTGAGTTTTTGCAGAACTACGCCCCCTCTGGCGACAAGCGAAACTGCAACCAGAGTGGTGGCACTAGACAAAATTTTTCTTTTCTTTACGTAGAGTTTGGATTGGGGTTTGGAATGGACTACAAGCCGGTCTCTTTGAATCCATCTTCTACCTTTGACGCACGAGTTGTCTTCGCTGATGCGGAGAATGGCGGCTTATACACAGACCTGCGAGACATAGCCTGGTGAGCGTGAACGCGCATGACGTCACGCCCAGTCTCAAATTCGAGCCCGAATCCCTGTTATATATTTTACTGTACAGGATTATAGAGGCAATCTCAGAGAGCAGAGAAGGGCTCATTCAGCCCATCAGGCAGTTCTTTAAGCATAGGATAGAAAAACAGGTATTTTTAACATGAAAAGTTGCGCAATGCACCTTTCATGTAGATTATTTTAAAATAATTAAACTGTCAGGTCTATGCAGTTGGACAAGATCAAATAAATATGTACTCAGGGCTCGACAATAAGGACTGCCCGATGGCCCAGGCCAGCATAAACGACATTCGCAATTAGAACAGTAGAGGGAACTGTCACTAGCCCAATCTGGCCAGTGCTGCATTGTCACGAAATTTATCATTTTCATGCGTTTTTAAGCCTTGCCTATATTCAAATGGTAAATGGACTGCATTTATATAGCGCTTTCATAGACCCAATGGCCACCAAAGCGCTTTACATTTTTGCCTCACATTCACCCATTCACTCACTCATTCATTCATTCATACACCGACGGCAGTGTCAGCCATGTAAGGCGCCACCCAGCTCGTCGGGAGCAGCCGGGGTTAGGTGTCTTGCTCATGGACACCTCGACACTTGGTCAGGTGGAACCGGGGATTGAACCACCAACCTTCCGGTTTGTAGACAACCTACATGAGCCACTGCCACCCCATAAATTTATTTTACCATAAATATTCAACCACAAGACAAAAGAGTAGTAAATTCGGTACTCACTGTTTTTTGTGTGCGCAACACACATCCGAAGTGCGCACCCAGAAAGCCATGTCTCAGACAATGCACAAATACTGAATTAAGCTCTTTCACGTGTTTTTTTAACTTAATAAATAAGAAGTAGGCTAAATATAGCAGACGATAGATAATCACGAAATGGAGGCACGGGTGCGTGAACTGGACCTCGTCTCATAAATTAACCGAAACTCAGAGTAGGCTAGCCTACTTGCCTCACAGACATGTCTACTTTTAAACAGAATTCAAAACGAAAGAAAGCAGACTACAAACTGCTCTCTGCTTATGTAATCCGTAGCACAGTAGAATGGAAAACCAGTATGGATCCGTGCATTAGGTCTTGAAGTGACTGACAACAGCCTAATATTACTGCTGCTGCCTATGTTTTTAATGTTAATCAAACAAAAACACAAAGAAAAAAGTCACTCACTGCTCTTGACTGAATAGCTTTTGTAACTTTTAATAAGGATTGATCTATATTAAACTTCTAACCACCGACAGTCTAATGTTTCCAGATCTCAACAACTCTCAAAAATAAATGATGTCCAGTCATTGTGTCAATGCAAATGGCTGTCAGTGTTTAGTTAAGCGCAAATCCCGCCCACAGTTGATTCTAAAAATTCCTCCTTAAAAAAAAAAAAAAAAAAACACAGAAAAGGGAAGAGGAAGTTATATTGAAGTCCCCTGTTTTCAAGGAAATCCAAAAATGCAGGACAAAATTCCACAATCCAAGTAAACACATTATTTGTGAAAAATAAGTGAGGAGGCCATAGCAGGGCTGAGTGACAGCGCAAAAGTAAAAAAAAGAAAAAAGGATTAGGATTAGGATGAACAAAACAGTATCATGTATTTATGTACAGTTTTATACAAAGAGCTGAAGCGCCAGTACTTTTTGAATTTAAAACCATGAGTAGCAGGGGAATGGAAGAAAACCCAAAGTCTTGAGATATGTTTTTTAAAAGTAGAACTTCACTTCACATGGCTTTCTAAACATGCAACGGTCAAAGATGATACACAAAGCAATAACCAGAACCTGAGATTATCAGTGACACTGGACACACGGTTTGTACGCTCTTGAATAGAAATTCTAAAAATAGAATCCCCTGTCGCACATCACTTATCGCTGCCATGGTTGTTTAGGACAAAAACTCTGATTAGCACGGAAAAAACATCTTTCATCTTGTGTCACAGTGCGCCTGGTTAGGACACTGTGTAACCAATCACTAGTTGTTCATTTGACAATAATTTACAATTCCCACCTGTACAGCACTTCAAGAGGCCCGTTCCAAACACTTGCTAAACAATAATCAACTAAATGTTTACAATTTAACTTGACACGTGATCAACTCTGTTAAATCATTTTTTTTATGAGAGTTCGGAGAACACGGAGGAACACCACGATTGTGGATGCCAGGCTTTAAACTGAATACTTATAGCCTATATGTTCATAAATGAAATGTCCAAGACAGTGTTTATTGTCCTTTTCAGGTGAACTTCCCCTTTAAGATGTTTCTTTCTTAAATTAGGCTACCTTTTGAATTTAGCCTACTAGGTCATTTTTACTAGCATAATACTAGACAAATACATTTTTAAAACATGTAGGCTAAATATTTGTTTTATATCACCTGACCGGTTAATAATCTACATCCAATTGACCCTTCGAAAAGACCCGCCCCCCTTAGTTACTGTCGCTATGTCCGTCAAGCTACGCCGTTGTCATGTTCTCACGCAGTGAAAAACACATCGCGGAGCAGAGAGGAGACTGACAACACGCTGACAGACAGGACAGACCAGGTTACTTTTCGGTTACTTTTGATATTAAACATATTAAACAAAGTCTCACCTTTCAAATTTGGTCATTTTTTAAAAGAAATTTAAACAATATATACCGTTTTGTGGCTCTTTAATGTGTCGTGACAGATCGCTGTAGAGCATCAGTTAAAGCTGCTCGTGATCCGATCATCTTTTCCTTCTAGTTCATTCATAGCATCAAATAAACATGAATGAACATAAGAAGGAATGTTGTTTTAACCGCGGAAAGGCGTCAATGCACTCTCTGTTTTTCAAGTTCAAATCCTCCCATGTTAATCTAGTATCTCTCCTGACTGCTTTGTCGGACAAAATGGTAGATGGCGAAGTATGATTGGTCAGATCACCTGTCAATCAAGCTCCACACGAAGGGTCACTTGGTCAGAAAAAAATAATAGCATATCTCTCATCAAACTTCATGATTTTTCATTTCATGACATTTCTTTTAATCACTGGTGTCCATAGCGTAACTTGTTTATCGTGGATAATATTTGGGTTCAGGGCTATCTTCAAATTCCTCACCCTAAGTATAAGCAATGGTAACAGTGATACTTGGCAAACACCAACAATAAAGCAACTTTAAGAAAAAGTTTGAAGGTTTTTAGGGCTAGGAGTTGAAGGGAGTCCTGTGGAGTACAGATATCTGAAAATTAAAAATGTTTAGTGCTTTTTCTATACAATTAAAGTCAGTGGGGTTGCACCCCATTGAAACCATTGCATGGTCAAAATCAACAAAACATTTTTCAAAATATAATTTTTTTTGTTTTCCACAGGAAAAAAAGAAAGTAGCCTAATCCAGGTTTGGATTAACATGAGGGTGTGTACATGATGAAAGAATTATAATTTGTGTGTGAACTATGCCTTTAATAACTGAAAAAGAAACTGTTAACACCATGTTTGTTACTTTAAAGTGGGAGGGCCTGAATCGCATGCCAGGGGTCAAAAAGCAAGGCGATCAGTGATCTGAACTGAACGCGTACAAGAATCCAAGGCCATAAAACAAGAGATAGGCCTATATTAAAAACTAGTTTAGATTTGTATCTTTCCCCATACTTTCATTTTTTAAAAACATTACAGTGTAGATGGGGCTAGAGACAAACAACAAAGAGGTCATTTCTGAAACACCCTTTAAAATGTAAATTCCATGAAATCATAGCACGTACTGTAGTCAGGCCTATTTTGGTCGCAAGCTTCACCACAGTGAGTAACACAGGCCAGAGTGGGCCGTTGGTGTGGACATGTCTCTGAACTCAGCAGAACTCAAATGGCAGTCAGGCTATCGTGTGACAACTCTATTGAACTTCCCCTGCCACTAAATGAGCTCATTCTTCAGAAAAAGCAAAGCCCTGCTGATGAAAACAGCCTTACCCACAATTCAACAAGGAACATACAACACTTGCTCTTTCTCCTGGGGTTGCCTTAAAACAAAAAATAGCTGATTACAAAAACTCACAGACATAGTTCACCCCTAAAATGTCATTATTTATTTATAGTCATGTCATTTTAAAATGATATTCCTTTTATTCTTCTGTGGAACACTTTGTGAAGATTATCCTGGGCAAGCGCATGAGCACTGATGTTGTCAAGCACCATGTATTAAGTTATTAATCACTGATAACTGGGGTGTTAAACAGATAGTTCACACAAAAATCATCTTCGTCATCATTTACTCACCCTCATTTCATTCCAAACCTGTAATACTTTCTTTCTTTTATGGGACACAGAAGAATGTCTTGTGACGACGTGAGGATGAGTAAACGATGACATCATTTTTATTTTTGGGTGAACTGTCTCTTCAACTTTTGTACCTGGATCAGAATTACAGTTTGTTAAAGTCCTCATGAAATCAAAATTGACCCCATTTACTTCGTTAGTGCAAATTACTAGTCTTGTGGTAAACAATTAATCTGTTAATAAAAATAAAAAATAGTTTGTCATGGTAATCCAGTGTTTCCCATACATTGATTTATTTGTTGTGGCCCACCACAATATTAACATTTACCCCCACAAATAGATTTCAGTGCTTCCCATTCATTAACTGGACTGTAGCGGGCCGAACATATTTAAACCTCTCATAATAACATAAAAGGCTCGTTTTGCGCAATTGCTGTCAAACAAATCGAAAGAGCGATATGGCTTTGTGTCATTAGACTGTCTGTTTGCGCTAGCGTGCACTTCACTCACGTGATCAGCTTCAGGTCGAGTTTAGCGTGCATTTGGGAACGTAGTTAGAACGTATGTGTTTTTTCACATTGCATAGTTGTACCTGAACGTGCTCATTTGTCGCTTGAATTCTGCAATCTCTTGAGATGGAGACATGTCAGAGGCTGAGAATTAGCTGAACATATACAAGTTTAACTACCGTAGTTACACTTAACCTACGTTTTAAATCCTTTATTTGAATATGACATTTCCCTCATCAGCCAATCACTGTGGTCATGGTTAATAAGCATGTTGGCATCATCCATAGCAACTAGGGATGGGACGAAATATCGTTTTACAAAATATCGCGATACAAAACGTGACGAAACGCATCAAGGTCGAAAAAAATGGATCGCGAAATAAAGATAAGCCGCTTTCCGACCAAGTAGTTACAGGAACTGTCCACTTCTAAACAGTTCTAAGAACTACTCTCCCCCAAACTCGGTTTTGCTGTTTGCGTTCGCACTGGCCAAGTGGCCATAGGAACTGGTAGGAGGGCTAAGCGAGTGACGCAAGCACGGCGGCGGCGGCGCCACATACAACAACAACAAACCAGCATGGAGGAGGCTATCGCAATGTTCCTGTACTGCCTTGCCGGGACCTTAATAACGGAGTACGAGGGGCGGCGTTTAAAGACTATTCTTGAGTTCTGTACAGAGAAACACAGAAGACGAAGGCTCCAGCGTAATATGATCTTAAGTAATATGATGGAAGAAGATAGAAGAGCAGAGCGCAGGAGGCAAACAAAACGACGGGGAAGTTTAGCAAGCATTAGCAAGCTGGTTGAATGCGTTATGTTTGTCTTAAGTTATGAGTTAGCATAGCCTACATAGGCGAATTGCAACAGACAGTGAATAAAATGTGTTGACAGTGGGCGTGACTTATAAGTTGAACTTATGCCGCGTTCCAGGCAACCTGTAACCCGTGTTTTTCCAACCTTATACCCGTCAGAGCTCGTAACTGGGAGTACATCGATCTAGTACGAGTTCACGGGTGGGAGTCACAGGTTTGACCGCCGTTCCAGTGCACTTTCACGGGTTTAAGGTTGGAAAAACACGGGTTACAGGTTGCCTGGAACGCGGCATTAGAACTAGGGAAAGGGAACTAAAAAAGTCCTCGCTCTAGACCAGGTAGTTGTTGTTATACAGTAATATTGTTTTCTTTTTTTGATATCGTATCGTGACGTATCGTATCGTGACCCTGGCATATCGAGGTGCATTGTATCGTGAGTTTAAGTGTATCGTCCCATCCCTAATAGCAACGAGGTCAACCCCACTCTTTCTCTTAGCTTAAAGGTTGTATCAGTGATTTTAGGAAAGATTAGACATTTATTTTTGGGCCTGAAATCACTGATACAACCTTTAAGACTTCTCTCTATTCCTTAGTAAATGTTGGTCTCAGCAGCTTTGTGAACAGGTTTTAAGAGAAAACTCTTTAACGGAGAACTTTGCCTGCCATTTAGGAGAATTTTTAGTGGTAAGATAAAATGTTTTATGACACGGCCCCAGACTTATAAATCTGATGTAATGAATTTTCTGATGGCTTCCATAGTTGGGAAAAAACAACAACAATAGAGGTCAACAGGGCCCATCAACTGTTTGGTTACAACATTCTTCAAAATACCTTATTGTGTGCTCAGTAGAAAAAAGAAATTAATCTTGAAGGTGAGTAAATGACTTCCATTTCAGGGTGTGATATATCCCTTTAATGTCCCCAATTCTTACTCGCTTTTATTACAAAAAAAAAAAAAAAAAAAAACTGGGAAATAGGAAATTCTTAAAATATCCAACGTTTGTCTCATTTGGTTATGGTATGACATGAATTACATAAGATGTTCCTTGTAGGGTGGTCTATTGCTTTATTTCTTCTGTCAAAATAATCATTCTCATAGTCTTTCGTTTTATTTTAACAAAACAAACAGCCCTCGCCTTAATCAGATCTTAAAAGTATCTGGCAAAACACTATTGGTAATATTGGCAACACCCCACATGAGTTTTTCTCATGCATAGTAAATGAGTCTATTTTTATTTAACACTTGACCTATTCCACTGCAGATGCATGCTGCCTCAAAACAACCTCAATTAGCACTTTTTAAAA
Organism: Semotilus atromaculatus; assembly: GCA_031834385.1. Taxonomy (NCBI): domain Eukaryota; kingdom Metazoa; phylum Chordata; class Actinopteri; order Cypriniformes; family Leuciscidae; genus Semotilus; species Semotilus atromaculatus. Next base: position 8,921,578 of record JAULUF010000002.1, on the reverse strand, counting down.
GTATCATGCCTTCTATTGTAGGCTTTATCTCAGGAACTCAATTATCTTCTCTCCTTATTTTGTTTTATTTATTTATTCATTTCCATTGTATGTGCAATTTATATGCTATCTAAAGTAAATCACATTGTCAACACGTTGACTTTCTCTAAACTCGGTGCAGACTTGGTTGGATCCATTTGGTCAAATCGTGTGTGTGTGTGTGTGTGTTGTTAAAGACTAAAGGTTAACAGTTGCTCTCTACTGAAACGTATTTACATAGCAATGTTTACTTAAAGTTATACTTGTTTAAAATCTGTAAAACGCACAATTCAAACAGTTAACGTTACAAAATCATTAGCAACTGATTCATATCCACATCTCTCTCTCTCTCTCAAAAATGTACACAAATCCATCTTCCTTAAAGTTTATCCAACTTAACTTACTTCCTTGGATGTTTTACTTATTCTATGACGTAGAGGACCAGATCATTTTATTTACCATCAATAATTAAAGCAAGAGATAACATTAAGTTACCTGAAATATCCTATTTTACTAGTTAGGCTAACTTACAAGAGTTAGGCTAGAACGAACCTCAATTGACTAACGTTAGGCTATGTGTCAAATCCTAGTGAGCTGTCTACAGACACACGAACGATAACGAGACCTATAACGTTAATTCAAATCGAATTAAAAAAATGTTCGTATTATCACAGGCACAATCGAGAATTCCCAAAGCGCCTATGAAGCCAAAAATCCGGTCTATGTAACGTTAGGCAACTCACTAGGATTTGACACACAACGATGCGATCATCCGTTTTTGTTTGATTGTGTTCCATAAACAACCCGAGTTAGTTCACAATCAACAATAAAAAATAAAAAAAACAACACTCCGATTAAAAAAAGACTCACCTTTCACACGAAGTAACAGTAGATATAATCCAGGTCTTCTCCGATCATTTTACACACTTCAACTGAACTCACAGCATGTAGATGTGTGTATCTCATACTGCTGCCATCTTGTCCACAGCACCATCACCCGCATTTTACACCTCAAAAATCTCAACAATACACGCGATCCACGACACAGAACCGAGTCCGGGGCATTGCGGTGATGCTCGAGCTCTGGTTTTGGTGGTATGGGCGGTGGAGCCCATGTTGTGTGCGGGGAAGAGCAGCACTGACAGTCGATATCATGTCCCTCCACACTCACTCACTATCAGCTGCGCGAGGAATGTTTGCTGCTTATGTCACTGCGTCAGGCCGAACTAATCGAGTGAGGAAAGAAACAAAACACTCGATGTAGACATGACGGCAACCCTGTTTAAAAAAAGAACACAATTAAAACACCACTGTAACCTTAGTTACGGCGATTCACAATACATATTTTACAGGTTGTTGTTGCTAATGTAAAAATATAATACATCTCCTTAAAACACTTAGCCTAATTATGATGTTTAGAGTCATTCTGATCTGATCTATACACTTCTATAAAAGAAGGGTAATTATGGATGTGCACTTGTAGGCCTACTTAAATTCTTAAAAGTTTTCTTTAAAAAAAAAAAAATGATAGGCCTACTTGCAGATAATATTACAGAAGGCAGCAAACTGCTTGACGCGCAATAACAAACCTCATTGGTTCCTGCGGAAGCTCAAACGTGCAGCGTAACACACAATAAAGCTCATTAGTTCTGGTAAAAAAAAGTTAACATGCTTGAGCTTCAATTTACTACAACTGATGTGTGCATTGTTAAATGTTTATATGAATAAAAGCTTTTAAATCTATTCATCATATAAAGCGATTGAGTCTCTTCAGACTAAATTCATATGGATTAGTTTTACAATCTCTTTATGAACTTTTTGAAGCGTCAAAGTGGTAGTTGCATAGCTGTCAACGGAAGGATAGAAAGTTCTCAGATTTCATCAAAAAGATCCTCATTTGAAACGTTTAGAACGACATGAGGGTTAATTAAAGACAGAATTTTCAATATAGGCTAATCCTTTCATTCACAATTAAGTACACTTTTAAAAGGGGAAAGATAAATTAAAAGTGTTACTATAAAGTAGGCTACATTGTTTTAATAATCTTTTGTCATTTTATTTGACATATTTTAAAGTTAATATATTTTAAATGTATAAATTGGGACATTATCATCGCAAATGTGTAATTACAAGTATGTAGGCTATATATTAAATACATCAAACAAGTTTCAATAGAAACTGCATTATAGTATATTTTAACATGCTTGTCAGTACATTCGGCAGTACACCGTATTTCAAAGAAATACTATTTCCATGAAGATTATAAAATTACAAATAAAGATGAACTTAAGTCCAATTTAATTGGATCAAAAAGCACTCAAGTTTGACTAATTGTATTTAATATAAATTTAAACTATAATACGTTTTTATTTAATTGTAAATAACATGCAGTTAAGTGTCTGAAAACATTACATTCAGTCCACACTTAAAGTAGGCCTATATTATTTCTGCAGTAATTAGCTACTTTCTTTTTTTTTTAAGTATGCTGAAGTGTTATCCTTTTTCACAAGGGTATATGACAGCAATGGCTAAAATCAAGTTTCCACATAAAGTGTCTAATATGTATAAATGTGTATTTATTTATTTATTTGGTAGTAAAATATGACTGCAGCTAGTTCACGCTTTTTTGAAGCATGTTGAATACAATAAAGACAATAAATTACTTTAAATTATACTATCCTGAGCTGTGACATAAAAGGCATCAGTCAATTCATTGTGCAAAATCTATTGCGCACAATGAATATTGTACAGTGTACTGTACAGTGTCTATTGTACAGTGAATTTTTCAGTCTATGGGAGATTTTAAAATAATAATCTTTAAAAAATAAAAACACTGTAACCTTAAGTGGTTCAAGCTGAATTAAGCTTATGTCTTGTCGGCCTGGAATGAATGCTTGTTTGTTGTCTCAAAATGACAGCCGCCCACTGCAGAGAAGCTATTTGAATGATTGTTAATGACCTAAAATGATGAATCACACTGGATAGTGTTTTCATGCTTTCCCCAAAGACACTAATTGGTTAAACCTGTTGCTGAAACAGTATTTATTAGTTTAAAGCATCTGAAAATGAACAGAACAGTTGCAACTCTTGTATAAGGATACTTCAATTTGCTTTTAGTATCAGTGAGATGACATAAGCAGCTTATTCAGTACGTGCGCGCGCGCGCGCGCGTGTGTGTGTGTGTGTGTGTGTGTGTGTGCGTGTGTGTGTGTGTGTGTGTGTGTGTGTGTGTGTGTGTGTGTGTGTGTGTGAAAAACTGGTGAAAAAAGAACAGTTTGGCCAGTCATGTTTGATCAGCTGCATTAGTTAAATTAGGATATTTAAGGCTAGCTATCATAAACATAATAGGCTAACATATTTATATAGGCTATTCATTTTTATAATTAAAATTAAAACAATATTACAATAATAATATTAATCAATAGGCCTATAGGCTACTCCCCTATATTAAAATAAAACTAAATACAATTAAACAATTTACAAAAAAAGAAAAAAAAAAGATTCAATCTGTTTACCTGCATGTCCTCTTGTGACCGTTCCCAACGTAAGAAAAAAAACATGCGAATGTGTGTGGAACTATTGAAATATTAAGTTGAGCGTTCGGCTGACAAAAACGTTTGGGAACCTGGTCTAAATATTGAAGCTGAGGAAGGAGCGGTTTACAAAAGAACAAGCAAGCACCCAGAGTTCTGTGTTGCAGAGAAAATAGCCTGTCGATCGCCCCCTGGAGGAGAAAGAATGACCTGTCCTTTGCCACAGCAAGAGCAGACAGAAGCCAGAGAAAAAGTTAAATGAAAAAAAAACAAACATGAAGCTATTGAATTTAAAATGATAAAGGAACAAACGTGGGATACGAGCCATGAAGTGTATTAATGAAGATAAAGCAAAAGCTTACAGCACCTGGTATTCCCAGGCGGTCTCCCATCCAAGTACTAACCAGGCCCGACCCTGCTTAGCTTCCGAGATCGGACGAGATCGGGCGTGTTCAGGGTGGTATGGCCGTAAGCGAAAAAAATAAGCGTTAGAGAGCTATTTAAAAAAGGGCTACTACCGGGGCCCTGCCTGCAGTCACACCCGTCTCGGATTATTGAACTTGTATTTAGAAAAAGTCATTGAGTTATTTCATTATTCATAATATATTATATTTATTTACTGTACACAAGGCCAAATTGTAAACAGTTAAGCATAAAAAAGGTTTCACAGGGGTCACAAAATGGGTGCTTTATTTATTTTCGCATATAGTTAAATATTTATTGTGATTTTTTTATTTTATTTTATTTTTATTCTGTAACAACATTGACACACATTTTGTCACAGTGCTTGCAGGCAGCACTAGTTGTGGCCTATTATTCCCACATTCTCTTTACGAGTTATTCTAACCCCTAACTCAATGAACAAAACTAAAGTCACAGGGTTCCTCTAGTTATGTAGTAGCCTCATGCTGTTAACTTGTTTTCTAACTAATAACGGGAGTCCGTTTACCCTGAATCTGGTGAGGAAATGGATATATCTGCTTTTGACAGGTGTGGCTGTACTTCACTTTATGGTTTGTTGTTCTGGCAGCTTTGCAAATTGTAAAGACATGTGTGAAAGGCATTTGCTATTGAAGAGGCACTTGCTATTGAAGAGGCACAATAACACAGAGTTCTGGTCAAGCCTGCAAGCATGGTGATTAAACACGTCGTCCAATCAAATTAGAGTAACATTTTTAAGAATTGGAGGAAAGTAATTTATTCAACATAATTAAGAGCTCCAGTTGCTTTACAGTACACTTGTTTTCATCAATTTAATTGGTGTGCAGTGTATTCAAGCCAGCCACACGTGCTAACTGCTCGTCTTCTGAGGAACTCTGGGTTCTTTTAGTACAGCCTGACATGGGTGGCCCTTTACTGCGCGATCTGCTGCCCTCTGCTGTTCGAAAAAGCAACAGTCATGAAAACCACTGTTCTGATATTTACGATAGACCTTATTCAGAGCAGTGCCAATTTGTTTCAATAGCATCCTCAGTAAAAAAAGTTGCGAATGAGAAAATTAAATGAAAAATAAAATACAGGAATGAAATAGGCCTACTAAAAGTTTTACAGGCTATAAATAGTTATTTACATAAAATCATACAATACAAACAAGACCTGAAAAAAAATTTGATTACAATAATAGCCTAAAAAGTAAAAACATGAAGAAATAGCATTAGATAATAGAGCCGCCATAAGGCTACAAACAATTAACATAAATTACATATAAGTTATAACACACTTTTAATAATGTCAAATTTATTTTGTACAAATAAATTACATAATGTACATTTTCATAAAAAGAGTAATCGATGACGTCACTTTAAGTTGAGTAAAGTTGGCAATAAATTTAAAGATTCGAACTTCCCGGGTCAATAACTCGCGAGATAAATGTTGTTACTACACAAATGTCACCTCTTTTTAATCGTAGTAACGTAGGCTAGCAGCTACAACCCACTTTTCCTCGAAACGAGCTTTCCTTCGCAGTGGACAAAATACATTGATCTCTATGCGTCGGCGGCTGAGAGACAGATCCGAAGGGACCATCTGCAAAGTGCAAAACCCGAAAAACGTTACAATGAAAACAGTCAATAACTTCACTGCCACAATCTATAGTGTCACCAAATTCAGTTCACACATCACTGCTGTCCTGATGGTTATACTACAGTATAAAAGCCTTTTTACATAATTTTTATGATTTTTATTTATAGAAAATATTCAATAACTCTACTGTAATTCACAATATTATTACCAAATTCAGCTTACACATCACTGCTGTCCTGTTGGTTATACTACAACACTTATTTCTGGAAAAATATATTTTCAATTGTATATACAATTGGAAATGTATAATTTTTATGTTTTTTTTATGAAAAATATTCAATAACTCTACTGTAATTCACTGTATTGTTGCCAAATTCAGTTCACACATCACTGCTGTCCTGTTGGTTATACTACAACACTTATTTTGGGTAAATATATTTTTAATTATATATACAATTGGAAATGTATCATTTTTATGTTTTTTTTTATGAAAAATATTCAATAACTCTACTGTAATTCACTGCATTGTTGCCAAATTCAGTTCACACATCACTGCTGTCCTGTTGGTTATACTACAACACTTATTTTGGGTAAATATATTTTTAATTATATATACAATTGGAAATGTATCATTTTTATGTTTATTTTTATGAAAAATATTCAATAACTCTACTGTAATTCACTGCATTGTTGCCAAATTCAGTTCACACATCACTGCTGTCCTGTTGGTTATACTACAACACTTATTTCTGGTTAAAATATATTTTCAACTGTATATACACAATTGTAAATAAATCATTTTTATTTTTATTATGAAAAAGTTTCAATAACTCTACTGTAATTCACTGTATTGTTGCCAAATTCAGTTCACACATCATTGCTGTCCTGTTGGTTATACTACAACACTTATTTTGGGAAAAATATATTTTTAAGTATATATACAATTGGAAATGTATCATTTTCATGATTTTTTTAAATGAAAAAATTCAATAACTCTACTGTAATTCACTGCATTGTTGCCAAATTCAGTTCATACATCCCTGCTGTCCTGGTTACACTACAACACTTATTTGGGGTAAAATATATTTTTAATTATATATACAATTGGAAATGTATAATTTTTATGTTTTTTTATGAAAAATATTCAATAACTCTACTGTAAATCACTGTATTGTTGCCAAATTCAGTTCACACATCACTGCTGTCCTGTTGGTTATACTACAACCCTTATTTTGGGTAAAATATATTTTTAATTATATATACAATTGGAAGTGTATGCTTTTTATGATATTTATTATGAAAAATATTCAATAACTCTACTGTAATTCACTGCATTGTTGCCAAATTCAGCTTACACATCACTGCTGTCCAGTTGGTTATACTACAACACTTATTTTGGGAAAAATATATTTTTAATTATATATACAATTGGAAATGTATCATTTTTATGTTTTTTTATGAAAAATATTCAATAACTCTACTGTAATTCACTGTATTGTTGCCAAATTCAGTTCACACATCACTGCTGTCCTGTTGGTTATACTACAACACTTATTTTGGGTAAAATATATTTTTAATTATATATACAATTGGAAATGTATCATTTTTATGTTTTTTTATGAAAAATATTCAATAACTCTACTGTAAATCACTGTATTGTTGCCAAATTCAGTTCACGCATCACTGCTGTCCTGTTGGTTATACTACAACCCTTATTTTGGGTAAAATATATTTTTAATTATATATACAATTGGAAATGTATCATTTTTATGATTTTCTTTCATGAAAAATATTCAATAACTCTACTGTAATTCACTGCATTGTTGCCAAATTCAGTTCACACATCACTGCTGTCCAGTTGGTTATACTACAACACTTATTTCTGGTTAAAATATATTTTCAACTGTATATACAATTGTAAATAAATCACTTTTATTTTTATTATGAAAAAGATTCAATAACTCTACTGTAATTCACTGTATTGTTGCCAAATTCAGTTCACACATCATTGCTGTCCTGTTGGTTATACTACAACACTTATTTTGGGAAAAAAAATAAATATTTTTAATTGTATATACAATTGTAAATGTATCATTTTTATGATTTTGAATTATAAAATATTCAATAACTCTACTGTAATTCACTGTATTGTTGCCAAATTCAGTTCAGACATCACTGCTGTCCTGTTGGTTATACTACAGCACTTATTTTGGGATTTTTATTTATTTATTGTATATACAATTGGAAATGTATCATTTTTATGATTTTGTATTATAAAATATTCAATAACTCTACTGCAATTCACTATATTGTTGCCAAATTCAGTTCACACATCACTGCTGTCCTGTTGGTTATACTACAACACTTATTTCGGGAAAGAAAATATTTTAAATTGTATATACAATTGTAAATAAATCATTTTTATTTTTATTATGAAAAATATTCAATAACTCTACTGTAATTCACTGTATTGTTGCCAAATTCAGTTCACACATCATTGCTGTCCTGTTGGTTATACTACAACACTTATTTCGGGAAAAAAAATATTTTTAATTGTATATACAATTGTAAATGTATAATTTTTATGATTTTGTATTATAAAATATTCAATAACTCTACTGTAATTCACTGTATTGTTGCCAAATTCAGTTCAGACATCACTGCTGTCCTGTTGGTTATACTACAGCACTTATTTTGGGAAAAAAATATTTTTAATTGTATATACAATTGGAAATGTATCATTTTTATGATTTTGTATTATAAAATATTCAATAACTCTACTGTAATTCACTGTATTGTTGCCAAATTCAGTTCAAACATCACTGCTGTCCTGTTGGTTATACTACAGCACTTATTTTGGGAAAAAAAATATTTTAAATTGTATATACAATTGGAAATGTAACATTTTTATGATTTTGTATTATAAAATATTCAATAACTCTACTGTAATTCACTGTATTGTTGCCAAATTCAGTTCACACATCACTGCTGTCCTGTTGGTTATACTACAACACTTATTTTGGGAATTACAGTAGAGTTATTGAATATTTTTCATAACAAAAATGATACATTTCCAATTGTATATATACTCTACTGTAATTCCCAAAATAAGTGTTGTAGTATAACCAACAGGACAGCAGTGATGTGTGAACTGAATTTGGCAACAATACAGTGAATTACAGTAGAGTTATTGAATATTTTTCATAAAAATAAACATAAAAATGATACATTTCCAATTGTATATATAATTAAAAATATATTTACCCAAAATAAGTGTTGTAGTATAACCAACAGGACAGCAGTGATGTGTGAACTGAATTTGGCAACAATGCAGTGAATTACAGTAGAGTTATTGAATATTTTTCATAAAAAAAAACATAAAAATGATACATTTCCAATTGTATATATATTTAAAAATATATTTACCCAAAATAAGTGTTGTAGTATAACCAACAGGACAGCAGTGATGTGTGAACTGAATTTGGCAACAATACAGTGAATTACAGTAGAGTTATTGAATATTTTTCATAAAAAAAACATAAAAATTATACATTTCCAATTGTATATACAATTGAAAATATATTTTTCCAGAAATAAGTGTTGTAGTATAACCAACAGGACAGCAGTGATGTGTAAGCTGAATTTGGTAATAATATTGTGAATTACAGTAGAGTTATTGAATATTTTCTATAAATAAAAATCATAAAAATTATGTAAAAAGGCTTTTATACTGTAGTATAACCATCAGGACAGCAGTGATGTGTGAACTGAATTTGGTGACACTATAGATTGTGGCAGTGAAGTTATTGACTGTTTTCATTGTAACGTTTTTCGGGTTTTGCACTTTGCAGATGGTCCCTTCGGATCTGTCTCTCAGCCGCCGACGCATAGAGATCAATGTATTTTGTCCACTGCGAAGGAAAGCTCGTTTCGAGGAAAAGTGGGTTGTAGCTGCTAGCCTACGTTACTACGATTAAAAAGAGGTGACATTTGTGTAGTAACAACATTTATCTCGCGAGTTATTGACCCGGGAAGTTCGAATCTGTGAATTTATTGCCAACTTTACTCAACTGTCACAGTATGACGTTACCTGTGAGAGAAACATGCTTGTTATGTGAGCACAGTTTTTACGCTGCGAATAGACAATAGGTAGGCTTTATGCTGTGCATTAACGGTAAAATTAATTAAATCTGGTGTAAAATAAATAAAAATAGCCAGCAAAAGGAAAAGATCTGTGTACAAGTCGTGCTGTCATGACAACGGATGCCCTTCGATACGGCAGCACCTGTAAGAGTCTTTTCTTCATGGTCGAGTTGTCCAAAGTTACTTGCTATTGTCTTAATTTTCCCATATGTATCGTCAGAATAAGCTAGAAGTATGATGTCCGTGGATGTGCTCGTGGCGTGTGCTGTGCTGCAGGACCACGCTGATCAGCTGTCAATGTTAGGAAACATTATACGCCCGGGAGCGGACACTGTGAGTAACATCCTCACAGTTAAGGTATCTCAGAATTGTTTTCTGTGTCCAGAAACACAATTTGTAATGTTACTCCTGCGTAATTCGTTTCGTTATCAGCTAGTGTTAAATTGATTTGTTGTTATGTTTACCTGCATAAAAAAAAGAAAAGAAAAAAAAGAAAGAAGCAAAACAGCCCACCAGTCGCTGGCAAGACATTTGTATCTTTGCACCATTATTTGCACCTTTTAGGGGTTTATAAGGAACAAAGTTACGGCCCCAGTTGAAGCTGTTGTACCCCTACAGTTACTATTTTGCATTTTATTTATTTCAGTGGATGGTTGATGCTGCATTATGTTCAGTTTATTTACCTAGGCTATATTTTGGGTGGTTTGCACCATTATAGACTGTAAAAAAGAGGTGGTTTGCACCAATTAGCATTAAATAAAGAAGTTTATGGCTAATCAATGATTTATTGACCAAGGTGTTATTTTAATTTGTGTTGTGTTAAAAGACAGATTAACAAATCACATGACTAAAATTCTAACCTGTCAGTAATACTCCAATTCCTTTTTGAAAATTCTCTCTCTGAAATAAAGTAGCCTAGCTCTTGCAGATAAAGGAAATAAGCTTGTAAAGATGGTAACTGTCTTTAGAAACTGCTACCTACATAGTGAGAAGGCTTTTTATTGGCAAACATGGGCTTTAGGGCAGCACAATCCAGGGTTGTACAGAAAACCCAAGACCAATTAAGCTAAAGCTACAATATGTAAGATTTGTGTAATAAAATATCCAAAAATCACTTGCACAGTGTGATATATTTCCTGCAGTTGTGTACTTACATAATCCCAAAAGTTATGTTGAAAAAAATCCAATTTTAAATAATGGCTCGTCCACGTTCACTGACGGTAATATCTGCGTTATCCCTGGTTTCCGCTCGTACTGCCATAGTAACCATGGCGACAGACGTGGACAATTACTGCGTTATGTCTAGTGGCACGCTCACGCTGTTGTTGTTTCGTTCAAACATTATGAACCATGGCAAGCAGACTTTGGGACAAAAGCAGAACTAAAACGAGGATCAATATCAGCGTTGTTTTCGAGATGCAGAGAGCTCCACGACCGTGACAAACTTCGACTTCACTGAGACGCTGCTCTTGTATGTAAGTTAGCTTCTTTATTAGACAGGTGAGCAAATGTACATAAAACTAATCAATGTTATATAGCTCAACATGATGAAATGTTCGAATATAATCAGTATGTTATTCTAATGTTGATCTAGCTTACTGCTAATCTCATACAGACAAACTAACACATAGAATAACATTATAACTTTAAACACACTCAAATGCAGTTTAGTGTGATAGTGTAGATCAAGCAATATAGCGTTGCGTTACCTCACAAGTTTAATTTGTCTAATAAACTGACCTGTGTGAGTATTAATACAGCACTTGCGGGTAGTTTGGTAGAATGAAATGTCCTTATTATTGTATAACCGCGGGACTCGCGTGTGGCGCTGATATCTTTCTCTTATAAGCAATCGCGACCTGCTTCATACTACAGTCATGTTAAAAACATCAATGTATCCACTCATCCATAAACATTAGATCCATCAGCATGATGACAAGTTCCATAATTCCACAAATGCGTCATCAACCAACGCCTTTGTTATTGTAAGAGGTTAGTGACCCCTAGCGGCGAAAAAATGCATATTGCAGCTTTAAAACAAGTTATTCTTGAAAATATAGGCCCCCATAGAATACACAAGGCCTCAACAAGGCTCTTGGACTATGTAACTGTGTTACTGTAAATGTAGTAATTGTAAGTATTCCTACATTGTGTTTGGTTACTGGATGGCCTGGTGTTCACAGGCAGGTGTCACTGGTGTGTGTGTGTGTGTGTGTGTGTGTGTGTGTGTGTGTGTGTGTTTTGGTGATGTATCATTTTTGATTTGCGTGACGACAAGGGTGCAGGATGTAGTGGTGCAGAACAGGCTTTTAAAAAGGCTATAAACCTTTGCTCTTATTAAATGCTCTCATTAAATTGTTAAAATTTTTTATTTATTTGTTTTCTTTTATTTAATTTCCCTTGGGTCTTAAATAACACATGCCAGAGTCTGAAATTAATGGCTTGTGGCAAAAATAACAGCAAATTAACAAAAAAAAATGCTCCCAAAATGTATGTTATGGGGCAAAAATACCCTGTATTGTTGCTGTTTATATTCATAACACTATAGTTAAGTAATATCATACAAACAGGGCTGTTTTTACCCCCAAATATTGGCACATTCCAATTGTGTTATGTTTTTAATATTTCAATAAATAACCTAAAAATGAAAACAATAGTTCTGATCAAAGCCACATCAGAACCATTTCTGAGCAACGTTTTTCTTTGCTGAATGAATCGAAGGTTTGCGGTGTGTTCCACTTGACACACACCTGCAAACTTTCTTAAGCCCTTCCCCTCAGCAGAATCCCCATCACCATTTTGAAGTGCGTTTATAAGTGGACTGAAGTTCATATGGACAGACCCTCGACCCCTCTTTTTTGACCAAGGGTTTGAGTCTACTCATGTACACTTCAGGCAACATACCACAATGCAACACAATTGTGATGCCAAAGCAAATTGCACTTCATTTATCCTTGTTTGGTGGTGTGGTTGCTAGCCAACACGCACAAAGAAAATGAAAAAGTCTCTGGTTACCTAATGTAACCTTGGTTCCCTGAGAGGAGCGAACGAGACATTGTGAGCTGATGCTATAACACATTTTTTCAGAGAATACTGAAGACCTATGAAATCACGCAGGCAAGAATTCGCCTATAAGGCCGTGCTGAACGTAATTCCCTCAGAATCTTTGGACTGAAGCAGTGTGTAGCTAGCAAAGTCTCAGATCTTTGTAACACGGCAGCTTACGCAATGTCTCGTTCCCTCCTCCCAGGGAACCAAGGTTACGTTAGGTAACCAGAGATGCATCAGTAGCTGACGTTATGGGGATCTTATAAAATCCCGCCGTGTTAATAGTGAGGGTCCAGCTCAGCTGCAAGCACTGACCTTTGTTAAAAAGTGCTTCATGCAACAGAGGACTTCATTGCACAAGCATTAGACTGCTGCAAACACATCGCAGATTAAGAAGAAGGACTCGCCGGCGTCCTTGATTTAAACATATACTCACAAATGCAGGCCCATCTGGGAATCAACTGTTGACTGCTGACTTTTATCCTGCAGGCCTTAGATGGGATTATTGGCCGCAACTTCCAAGGAAGATGGTGCAAGATAAACAACAAGCAACTCTTGTCTAATTTCGAATGGATGTCTGACTGAACTGGCTCTGGCCAGTGGAGAGAACATCATCAAGCGAGATCACATTATGAGCTTTGGGGACTCCACTGCATGAGCTCTTTTGAGAGAGAAAGAGAAAAGAAAGGGAGAAATCTATCTGCTCGCTCACTATATAGCTTAAAGCTCCACATTGGATTCCCAAGACCCTAGCTCATGAAGCACCTCAGCAACCAGAATACTAGAGTGATGGAGGATGGCTGATTATCCTGCTTTTCTTTAAAGGAATTCTTGAGCAAAGCACTTTAATTTCAAAATGGTTATTGTGGCCAATTTGATGAGCAGGAAATTCCCATGCACTTGACACACTTATCATGCATGTACGTGTCCTGTAATAAAACGAGGACACAGCAGCAAACACTTGTGAAATGCCATATTGTTTCAAGATGAGAAAAAGAAGCTTACTCAACATGGGTTGCTGAAACTCAATATCCAATAATTTATTCAAATCAAAAAGCACAGGCTAGATTAATCTTAGGAGTGATGGTTCATCCTTTAGAGTCACTGCTGATGTGGTGCCTGGGTGCCAGCACTTGCACCATCAGCCAATATGTATATACAATCCTCAGACAATCACCTGAGGGATGTTTCCATAGCGTCAGCTATCGGCAATTAGGCATTAAGTGCTTTGAAACAATATGTATTGTGAAAAGGGCTATGTAAATAAAAAAATAACTTGACTTGAAATAAAAAAAAGAGACTGAGCTTCAGTAATATGAGTTGTTAAAGCATTCCAAAGCTTTGGAGCATGAAAAGGCCCCTTTACCCTATTAGAATTCTGGCTGCTGAATTTGGCACATACGTAAGGGATAATCCACGGCCAGCTGTGCATGAAACGATTTTAATGCATGACGTGAAGTGCGTTAATATCGTTTCATGCACGGCTAGCTCTGGATTGTCCCACTTATACCATGGTCATTTGCCAGCATTGACAATTAACAAATTGATGTTTGCTGTGCAATATTTGACCGGGAGGGTAAAATTGATGGTTATTTTCGTCAGTCACGCCTTGTTAGATCTAGCAATCTGCCTGCTTTAAATCAGACACAGAGATAAAAGTAGTGTGTAAGATTACAATAATTTGAATTAATTATAGCATTTATTTTAATTAATTATCCAGAGAGAGAGAGAGAGAGAGAGAGAGAGAGAGAGAGAGAGAGAGAGAGAGAGAGAGAGAGAGAGAGAGAGAGAGAGAGAGAGAGATGAAATATTTGAACATGTGTCAACATTGAGAGTAATTTTGATATTTCTGAGATAAAAAAAAAATATTGACAGTATTCTGCACATGAGGTTCAAATGACAAACTCGCATCAAATATACAGTACTGTGCAAAAGTTTTAGATCGGTAAGATTTATGTTTTTAAAAGAAGTCTCTTCTGCTCACCAAGGCTGCAATTATTAGATAAAAAAATACAAAAAAAACCCAGTAATATTGTGAAATATTATTACAATTTAAAACAGCTGTTTTCTATGTGAATATACAGTAAAGTGTAATTTATTCCTGTGATCAAAGCTGAATTTTCATCATTACTCCAGTGTCACATGATCCTTCAGAAATCATTCTAATATGATGATTTGATGCTCAAAAAACATTCATTATTATTTTCAATGTTGAAAACAGTTGTGTAAATTTTTAAAAAAAAAATTCTTTGATGAATAGAAAGTTCAAAAGAACAGCGTTTATTTAAAATAGAATATTTTCTAACATTATAAAATGTCTTTACTGTAACTTTTGATCAGTTTAACTCATCCTTGATGAATAAAAGTATTGATTTATTATATTTCTTTCCCCAAAAAATAAAATTTAAATTCTTACTGACCCCAAACTTTTGAAGGGTAGAGTTTAATGTTACAAAAGCTTTAGATTTCAGATAAATGCTGTTCTTTTTTAGTTTCTATTCATCATAACATCATGAAATAAAAATGTAAAAAACTGTTTTCAACACTGATAATAATCATAAATGTTTCTTGAGCATCAAATCATCATATTAGAATGATTTTTGAAGGATCATGTGACACTGAAGACTGGAGTAATGATGATGATAAATTCAGCTTTGATCACAGGAATAAATTACACTTCACTATATATTCACATAGAAAACCGCTGTTTTAAATTGTAATAATATTTCACAATATTACTGTTTTTTTTTGTATTTTTTATCAAATAATTGCAGCCTTGGTGAGCAGAAGAGACTTCTTTTAAAAACATAAAAAATCTTGCCGATCTAAAACTTTTGCACAGTACTGTAACTCTGAGCGTTTCCAGTTAAGATTGAAGCTCCAAACCTTAACAAATAAAGAATCAACTTTGCAAAAATGGTGAGGAGAACCATAACTTCATATAAGCATAACTTCATTACAACAGTAGTATTGAGGTACAGAAACTGAATAAAATAGTCAAATGTAAAATAACACAGACATTCTTTATTGTATGAATTACAGTCACTATGAAATCAAAATGAACAATTCTTGATTTTTATGGAATATTTCAGTATTTATTATAATGATTTATCTGGGGTTCATTATTGTTATTATTATTGTTTTTTAATTCATGTGGACTTAACTTAAGCTTCCTGTACTGTGTCCCTACACTGGCTTGGCTCCCGTCCCTCCTTCCCTCCCTCCCACGTTGTTTCTGCTGTAATGGCAACCTGTCCCCCTGATTGTCTTGTGTGAATTAGTCTTTCCTCTCTAATCAACTATTTCATCTGCTTTCTCCTCACTTGTGGGAGCTCGTTCAGTCACAGTTGTATTGCGGTCAGGGGTGGGCGTGGCCAGGGCGGAGCCGACGAACCCTCGGGAGTCCAGGGTGGTGAGGACCCCTCGGGCGGCCATGGCGGTGCGGACCCCTCGGGCGGCCATGGCGGTGCGGACCCCTCGGGCGGCCATGGCGGTGCGGACCCTTCAGGCGGCCATGGCGGAGAGGACCCTTCGGGCGGCCGTGGGCCTTTGGGCGGCCACGGCGAAGACCTTTGCCCCCCCCCCCCCCCCCAAAAAAATTATAGGGGAGCATGACGGAATCTGAAAATGACTCCATAGAGTCGGGGACAGGCTTTGGAACAGTCTCTGGCCGGGCAGACGGGACGTGAACAGTCTCTGTGTGGCTGTCGTGCACCAGCGGTGAGGGCTCGGCTGGGCTGGACGGACCCAGCGGCTGGACGGACCCAGCGGCTGGACGGTCTCTGACTGGACGGACCCAGCGGCTGGACGGTCTCTGACGTGAAGCTCTGGCTGGACGTGGCTGACATGAAGCTCTGGCTGGACGTGGCTGACATGAAGCTCTGGCTGGACGTGGCTGACGTGAAGCTCTGGCTGGACGTGGCTGACGTGAAGCTCTGGCTGGACGTGGCTGACGTGAAGCTCTGGCTGGACGTGGCTGACGTGAAGCTCTGGCTGGACGTGGCTGACGTGAAGCTCTGGCTGGACGTGGCTGACGTGAAGCTCTGGCTGGACGTGGCTGACGTGAAGCTCTGGCTGGACGTGGCTGACGTGAAGCTCTGGCTGGACGTGGCTGACGTGAAGCTCTGGCTGGACGTGGCTGACGTGAAGCTCTGGCTGGACGTGGCTGACGTGAAGCTCTGGCTGGACATGGCTGGACGGAACCAGCGGTGAAGGCTTTGCTGGGCTGGACGCAGGGGTTGGAGTGGGGCTGGTGACGTCATAAACGGTGAAGGATGATCCGCAGGATACCAGCACCACTCCACATAGTCGGCGAAGCTCCCTCGAGGAGGTTCCCCGGACAACTGTGCTCGAGTGGCGTTGTTCAGTCCCACACGTGTAGAAACGTGCAAAGGCAGTCGTCCGGGAAATCAGTCTGAGGTACCAGATCCAGGAAAACTTCTAGGTGTTCCTCAAGAGAGCTGTTTCCCTGTTCAAGGCACATCAGTTTTACCGCAGGGAAATCCATGTCCTGGGGCCTCATTTATAAACGCTGCGTACGCACAAAAGGCGGCGTACGCCGCTCTCTACGCAATAATTGGTATTTATAAAAAGCAAACTTGACGGGAAAATGTGCGGTCCTTCACGCAAGCTCTGACCCAGGCGTACGCACAAAAACGGGTGAAATGAAAAATGGCGACACCGTCGGCGGATGGAAGAAACACGTGAAAGTGTGTGAAACTGTAGACCGTTGTGTAAAAGAAATGGCAATACTGCCTCTCATAAATAGACTTCACAAAGCAAGTCTTACATTTAACAGCCTACACGAACACCCGTTTGATCGATCTGCACTGCAGTGTAAAAAAAAAAAAAAAAAAAAAAAAAAAAAATCAAACGAAGATTTCACCAGAAATGCTAATTAACACATATTTGCAAAGAGAAAAGTGAAATATGTTCTGCAATAATATTGCCATGTTATGCAATTCATCCTCATAACACATCTGTTGCTTGTCAGATGCAATCAAATGGATGGTAATAAAATGCCATGATGCCATCACAATGCGTAATGGAGCGCTAGACGCTTTTTTGCATCGACTTTGATGTCCGACCATTTCTTTTTTATTTCGGCCACGGTCCGAGGTTGTGAGGCTGCAGCATTAACGGCGTCTGCAACCTTTTGCCACTCAAGTGCCTTTTTGGCATTAGTAATGCCCACACTGTGCCCTGTAAAATGTAAAACAACATTTTACTCCTCTTTTCCACCTTGCCAACGATCATTTCTACTTCACATTGAGTGAAGTTAAGTTTATTGGTTTTCCTCTCTGTATTTGCCATGATTTCGCAATCGATGAATATTAACTTGTGGGGGTTTCACTGACTATTTATGGGCAACTATGGGTGTGACACGAAGCCGCAAAAGCTGCGCTACATTTAGAATTGATTGTGATTTATTAAGGGAAAACTGCATAGGACATGCGTGCGCACGGTTTTATAAATCCGAATATTTCTGTGTGTACGCACGTCCTATGTTTCATCCGTACGCCACTTCTGACGCAAATCCTATGCAAAGTTTTATAAATGAGGCCCCTGGTCGGTTCTTCTGTTCTTTTGAGGTCGGTTGTTCTGTCACTGTGAGGTGTGGGTTGAAGAAGGACTCACAAGCAAAAAGCTCCAATTGCAACAATTTACTCAAAGTAATAACAGGCAGGTACAAACAGAAGGATTCAGGCAGGCAGATGACACACTAACACTACTAAATAAGACTAACGTCACTCCTCTCCTCACAAAATTGCACTGGCTGCCAGTTGCAACTCGCATCAAATTCAAGTCACTGACGCTTGCTTACAGAACAACCACTGGCTCTGCTCCATTTTACCTAAACTCATTACTTCAGACTTATGTCCCATCCAGAAATTTGCGCTCTGCAAGCGAACGTTGTCTTGTGGTGCCACGTCAAAGAGGCACAAGATCTCTTTCTCAGACCTTTACCATGACTGTTCCTTGCTGGTGGAATGACCTACCCAACTCAACCAGAGCTGCTGAGTCCGTAGTCATTTTTAAGAAACCGTTGAAGACGCATCTCTTTCGGCAGCACTTTTTCCAGTAATACTAACACTTTCTCTTCCTTTCTATTTAAAAATAAATAAATAAATAAAATAAAATAAAATTGTACGGGTTCTACGTTGGATTAAACTGTGAAAGGTTATAGCACTTACATTTTGTTGTCCTGCTGTTAGTTTAACTGCTTCTATGGTTCTCATTTGTAAGTCGCTTTGGATAAAAGCATCTGCTAAATGAATAAATGTAAATGTAAATGTAACAACCGACAAGGACTGACTGAACAGAACAAACTAAATACAGACACTGATGAACATAACCAGGTGATACAGATGAAGGTGATTAACAGGACACGGGTGAAGAAGGTGAACTAATAATGGTAGACATGGTAACAGATGAGTGGCGGGAAAACAGAACAGGACTAAACCACAATACAAGAAAAAGGGAAAAACAAAAGAGTCAAACTGTTACAAAAATGTTCTTGAGATTTTTCATGAGATTTACCCAATTTATTGCACACTTATTAGACAGTTCGCCTCGTGTAATTTGAAGTCAAGTGTATTGATCAAGTACAAAATATGGAGTCACTTTGTATGGTTTTATTGGCAGCTCACCACACAATAGTTATAACATCTCATTGTCCGCATGCCATCATTGCTGTTTTATCTCCCAATCATGTTTTTCTCTGTATCACTCTGTATTTAGCAGCAAAGGACTGAACTGCATCTAAAAACTGACAACCTGGCCAAAGTGCAGAGAGACAGGTATTCGTGCACACTTCTCTAAAGTATAAGATGTTATGTGTTATCTAAACGTTATAGGGATTTTAGCTATAGTTTTTAATTTAAAGTTGAAAATTGTATATTTATTTACTGTTACGGAAAATGTATACATGTATCATTGTATATTTCTTTACTGATTTTAACATTTCTTAATGTTTCATCATCTTTGATCCCATAGGCAGTTTATGTCAGATGTGATAAATGAGTTAATGGTGGAGCTGCAGAAAAAAAACACTTTTCAAAGTCTCTTGTCAGCAGTAGGAGATGACCGGAAGAAGAAAGCCCAACTTCTGGACATAATAAACAGGTCTTAACATAAACTGACAAATTATTTACCCCAAAATATCATGTACTGTACTATGTAGCCTTAAACAGTAAACATACACCACATTTTACACAATTTGTAGGGAGGAAGAGGGTCGTCTCAGGATTAAAGCACTGCAAAAACAGTTACTTGACATTCGCAAGCAAAAAACAGAGGAGTGCAAGGTAATCATCTGTGTCATTTTACATAGAACTTTTTTTTATTAATTTATATTTAATTTGACTTGAACACTGTTAACATAATGTTCCTGATTTTACTGTGCATATTTCAGTGGTGTTTGTAAAGCATTAAGTGTGCTTAACTTTCATGACAACAAAAGCTATGTTTCTATCCACCTATTTTTAATGCACATTTTGGGATATTGTATCAAAAACTGCTGGATGAAAACGCCAAGATGTGCATGAATACAAAAAATGCGCATAAATCATGCTGCTGCTGCTGCATATGTAACATACATTAATTAACCCTTCGGAGTCTTGGGCTATTTTGGCCGTTTTTGAGTACTTTTTATTTATTTTATTTTGCAACATAAACAAATGTTTACCATACCAATATTTGGTATCATTGTTTTCAGCACAACATCACCTATATGACCAGACAATTAGTTTTGCATTTTGATGCACTGTATCAACATACTGGACACAAAATCACACAAAAAACACAAAATCCGAATAGAAAAATTATAGCTTTTTTACTACAAAAACCACAAATATTCAATTCAATTCAATTCAAATTTATTTGTATAGCGCTTTTCACAATACACATTGTTTCAAAGCAGCTTTACAGAAAGTGCATTAAAAATGTACATAGAAAATACAGTTAGTTCATCATGTATTAATTTAGGGCATAACATATCGCCGGCGTTGAGTCGTCTCTTCACAGGCGTCGAGTCGTCTCTCCACAGGCGTTTAGTCGTCTCATCACAGGTGTTGGATCATCCGAAGTCTCCGTGAGAGGCTGGATACAAACTGGAGCTGACGAACGCCATTTACTTGAGCATTAAATATGCTCAAAGAAGCATTTTAAATGGTTTAAAATGTAAACACAAGTTGTAAAATTCAGATATAATCAAGCTATATACAAAAAAAATATGATTTACAAAAAAAAGCGGGTGTAGCCATAGGCTTTTTTTTCTTTTTAGCTTGCCACTTTTTAAAACAGTTTATGCACACAATTATACAGAGAGATATATTTAAGGCCTTGCATTCCCAGAGTATGAGGGTTCCCTAATAGTGCAAATACAACATAAAAAAGGTTAAATTGAAATAAAATCAAACTATATACAGCAAAAAGCAGGTGTGGCAATAGGCGTTTTTTATTTTATTTTTTGCTTAGAAACTCTACAAAACACTTAACAGAAAATTACACAGACAGCTACATTACAGGGCTTTCATTGCTTGAGTAAGAGGGGTTCCGAAATAGTGCAAATATACCATACAAAAGGTAAAATGAACACAAAACCAAACTATACATACAACTATTTACAACATATATCAAGTGTTTTTTTTCCAGTTTTTTTTCTTTTTTCAAAAAACAAAATTTTCCTTCCACAAAAAGCTCAAAATCTACTCCTCAACTACCCCTAAACTACCTAAACTATCTACACTACTCCTAAACTACTCTCAAAGTCTACTCAAACTCTTACAAAAACTAGTAATAATATCTCTCTCTAAATATAGGCTATATGTCTCTCTTTGTCTACTCCGTCAATCTCCCACCTTTCAATTTCGCGTGTTTGCTCAGTTGGCTCCTCCTCCACTCCGTAAATTGTGCAGTCTGAAGAGCAGAATCAGCAGATTCACACATTTTTCTCCGTTTTGTTTTATGACAAAAACCGACGAAGTTATTAGAATAAATGCAACGCCTGTCGCATCCCATCTTGCGTTCTTTTACGAACTCGTCAATATTTTCAATATTTTTTTTATATAAAGTTTAAATAATCATATCTCCGGTTTTACTTGGTCTATCAACACAAAACAAAAAGTAGAATAGAGTTTCAAGCCAGCACTTTCGACAGAAGTGGACGGCAGCGCTCAACGTGACTTTGTTTTTATGCTTCGACGTCTTAAACTGGTCATGTAACTTGATCACGCCGGCGTGATCGGCGACTCCGAAGAGTTAACCTCATAGCAGATCTATACAGGTGGAGCTGGGAAAGGTGGAGGGTTTCTGAAAGCGCGCTGCAGACTGCTAACAGCAACACCACCGATATTTGTTTGAATGTTGAGCTGCAGCTCATTGGCCACTGATGCAACAACAACCAATCAGCTGTGCTTTGTAGATAATGATGTACTCTCTGCTAGGGCTGCACAATTAATCGCATTGAAACCGCACGCGATTTGGCAAACACTGCGATTATTTTATGTGCAGCTTGTCAGTGCAGTGCGGCTGACTGGTAGTAAATGCTGCTCCATCTGAACACCAGAGGGCGCTCTCGTGCAGACATGCCAAATATGCCCTTCCACAGAAGTAGATAACGCCCGTCATTCCCAACGGGGTAATCCATCGACCGGAAGTTGAAGCCGGCCACGTGCCGCCGTCTTGTAGCAGAACTTCATTTGCGTTAGCATTCCATTGACTCCCATTCATTTTGGCGTCACTTTGACAGCGAATAACTTTACATCTGAGGCTTTTAAAGGTGCCCTAGAATGGTTTTTAGTTTTATTGTATAATGTTTTCTGGGTTGCCCTTATAATGTTAGTATGTTTTTTAGATCAAAAATAGTCATAATTTAGAAATAAAAGGCATTTTTCCTAGCCTGATTTTAGCCTCTGATTTGAAAGCTCTGTTTCAAGGGGCGTGTCTGCTGTGTGTAACCGGCCTCTGCTGTGATTGGCTGACATGCTTGCAAATGAATTAGCTACGTATTACACAGTAACGTGCGGTGAAATCTTGTCATGGGTAGGCTGTGCCTGTGACCTATCAATGTGGCATATGATATATTCAGTCAGTTAATGTAGCAACCCAAGTTCATATCAGGCATCATCACATCGCTGCCTACACACAGCTAAGTCAGTCATATGTGAGGAATGCACAATCAAATCTAATAATCAAATGAATGGACACATCTATCACTTTTTGCCAGGGTCGATATTGTCCCGACCACTTTTTAAAACCTCTTGCGGCACGGATGTACCAATAGAAATAAATAAAACATCTCCAGCTGGCAGAGCATTCATTTCGTTTGTTTGTTAAATAAGAGGTGATCGAGCGCTGAAATGCGTTGTTTTTTAAATCAAGTGATCAAAGTGCTCGTTGCTGCCTGCGATCGGTGGACGATCTCGTGGCTCACGCACAGTCTTCACATGCACGCGCGCTTCAATCCGTTTCGGAGACTCTTTGTTCGTTCCGGTGAAATCACAAAACAAAAATGCACACAAACGTGTCCCTGCTTGATATAATACAACCACCGATGAACATATTCGGTTTTGATAAAAAATAAAAATAAACTATACGAGTGCGGATTCGAACCAGAACCCAGAACGTCTGACATGCTCTGCAAAAGTTCTACCACTGGACCGACCATTAAAGGATACACATCAAGAAGTCGAATATACCGATATGTATTTATTCACGTGATTCATTCGTTTATACACACATACGCACACACACAGACACACCTGTCCCACCCACTTTTTTAAAACAAAGTTACGCCACTGATTTTAACCCTTACGAAATGCACCATAAACGCACAGATAGACATACAGTACAAATGTGGCAGAGGTGATGGCTAGATTCTCAGTATCGGGAAGCGCGAAATGAGTGAGAGCGAGTGGATCACGTGACATGAAGCAAGCTCGGTCTCTGCCTCAATGCTGATAATTCAAGAGAGCATGAGAACTGACTGCACATGCGCAAATCTACGTAAACTACGTTCTATGGACCAAAGAGGCACTGCTAACCTCTGCCTCAATGGCCATGGCCATGAATTTTCTGCATGAAACAATGGTTTTTAGGAGCAAACAATGGCAAAAGGAGTATATTATGTGTATTCCTGAAAATTTTTGTTACAAAAAATTATATTTGGAATAAAATAAATGCAATTAATAATGTTGTGAATTAATAAAGCTCTTGGAATTAATAAATCTAATGTCAACATTTCCTTTGGTGAGGCACTGCCTACCCTGCCTACCCTGACCGCACGTCCCTGGTATTACATGTGAAACTCTCTCGAATACTTTTACTACAGATATGATATGTTTTTACTATTACAGCTATCGAGATTAACGAATCGTGAGATGTTTTTAAAGTATTTAGATCTATTCCCATCACATAAAATGTTGCCGTGATGAGCATTGAGCAAACAGATGACAGTGTGTTGATTGCGAGAATAAAGATCTTATCATTGCAACGCAGTTTCTGCACTCTCTCTAATGCTTTCACCAATGCAAACACGATGATGTAAATACATTATTGAACGATTTTGAGAGAAAGATTACCTGTCTGAACTTAAACAATTACACATCAGAAAGTGTTGCTTGGTAGCTCGATCAATATATTTTCAGACATCAAGGCCAGCTCTGTATTGGCCCAAGTTGAGGAAACAGTCTCGTCAGTGAAATGTTTGGAAATTTCCAGAGAAAATAAAATTAACCCATTGTTTCTTCAGAGGCTCGGATGAAAAAACTAAATACCTTTGTGTTCATTTGTACATCCAAACACTGAGCAACTGCCATGCTTCGGTTGCGCAGTTCCGCCTGTCATTGAACATAGGAGATTCGCCTATTTTTCAGGGGTGTTTTTCAAAAACGAGATTTAAGTAAGAAGGAGAAAACAATGGTGTTTGAGACTCACTGTATGTCATGTCCATGTACTGAACTCTTGTCATTTAACTATGCCAAAATAAATTCAATTTCACATTCTAGGGTCACCTTTAAAGACTCCATTTGTCCATTATTTATTTCTAAAGACACGACCCTGTATAAAGGGCTCCATTACCTTCTATGTTACATTATGGCCCCGTAGAAACAGTTTTTTAAAAAATAGGCTAACGACTGTGTGATGTGATTTAAATGATTATTGCAGTAAGCTCCACTAGGAGGCGCTACTGGCTTTTGTATTCTTTAGCTCTGCTTGTTTTTACAGCAGATGACCGGCTCTCCGGCAGTTGTAATATTGTTGATAAATGCTTGACGCCACTGTTCTCTGTTCTTGACAAATCCTGTTAATAAATCATTGAAGACTACTTCCAGGAATCCGTGAATTCATGACATGGTGTCAGAAGTGGGGACTTTCGCCCTGTGAACAAGATTGAAGCAACGAGATGGCTAAGTTTCAGTCTCCTGAATCGTTTGATTTCACCCAGCCTTCGGCGTGGCCGATCTGGAGACAGCGTTTTTCTCGCTTTCGGATAGCAACTAAGCTAAACCAAGAAGACGACGATATACAGGTGAATACGCTGTTATACGCAATGGGGAAAGATTCGGAACCTATCTTTAGCACCTTTACATTTCCGGACGATGTTCAGCACTATTATGAAGAGGTTTTGAAAAAGTTTGATGAACATTTTGTGCCAAGGCGGAATACGATACATGAACGTGCCTGTTTCCATAGACGCTCACAGCTCCATGGGGAGAGCGTGGAAGCGTTTGTCAGAGAGCTGTATAAGCTCGCAGAGCACTGTGATTTTGGAGCAACTAAAGACGAACAGATAAGGGACCGCATTGTAATCGGCATTGCAGATGGAGAAGTGTCGCAAAAGTTACAACTCGAACCGGATTTGACATTGGAGAAGGCGATCAATATTGCGCGACAGTCGGAGCTTATTAAAGCACAAAACGCCAGCGCCAGAGCAACAAATGTTGAGGTGGGTGCCGTTAATGCACGCAAGTACAAGCAGCCTAGGCAGTATGACAGAAGGTATGCTAAAAACAAAGATGAACATTACAAGAACGTGACACATCAAACAAAGAAAATGTGCACAAGATGTGGGAGACAGCATGATTACGGTGCATGTCCAGCTACAGGTAAACGCTGCCGCAAATGCAATAAAACGGGACATTTTGAAGCAATGTGTAAAACTAAGAATGTGAATGCAATTAAAACTACTGACGGTGACAGTGATGAGGGCAGTTCATGGTTTCTCGGGGCTGTTGCTGATGGCAGTGAAGGTGATGAGGACAAATGGTATGAAGACCTACAAATCAATGGCACAACTGTTATGTTCCGGATTGATACAGGTGCGGATGTAACGGTGATTCCTGAGGAAACATATTCATCCTTGCAACAGCGCCCTCTCCTGGTGAAGACAAAATCAACCTTCACAAGCCCAGGGGGAAAGCTGGTGTGTAAAGGCAAGTTTATGACACACTGTGAAAAACATGGACAGACTTTCCCATTTTGGATTTATGTTATGTCAGGCCCCTTCACAACAAACTTACTTGGACGAAAAACTGCAATTAAAATGGGACTAGTACGCAGAGTAAATGGACTCGAGTCATATGATGATGTATTTGGGAACATTGGACTGTTAAATTGTGAGCCAGTTAAAATAGAGCTTAGGCTGGACGCCAAGCCATACAGCATTGTAACCCCACGGCGCATCCCATTTCCAATCCTACCTCAAGTGGAGGAAGAACTGAAGCGAATGCAGTCTCTTGGCATCATAGAAGAAGTAAAGGAAGCCACAGACTGGTGTGCTCCGATGGTGCCAGTGATCAAAAAGAACAAGAAACCTCGGATCTGTGTGGATCTTACCAAACTGAACAAAGCTGTGAAAAGGGAAAGATTCATCCTGCCCACCCTAGAGGATATTGCACCAAAACTGTCAGGCGCAACAGTGTTTTCCACAGTGGATGCATCAAGTGGGTTTTGGCAGATCCCTCTTGATGAGAGCAGCAGGAAACTTACAACCTTTATTACTCCAGTGGGCCGCTTCTGTTTCCGTCGCCTTCCTTTCGGCATCACATCTGCACCGGAAATATTTCAGCAGAAAATGAGCTCACTTCTGAGAGATCATACCGGCACAGAAGTTGTCATGGATGACATTCTGATCTTTGGCAATGACATGGAAGACCACGACCAGAACCTACAAGCTGTGATGAAAACAATTAGAGCTTCAGGACTCAAACTAAACAAGGACAAATGTCAATTCAGGAAACCTGAGATTCATTATTTTGGACACATCATTGGGAAGAATGGCATTAAACCAGACACTGAGAAAGTCAGAGCCATTGCGGACCTCCCCAGTCCAACAAACATAACGGAACTGCGTCAAAGGATTGGAATGATAAACTACTTGGGAAAATTCCTTCCTGATCTCTCCACTGTTATGCACCCCATAAACAGCCTATTGAAGAGCGACACAGTGTGGACATGGGGAGAAGCACAAGAGGAAGCCTTCAAAAAGGTAAAAGGCATGCTAACCTCAGCACCTGTACTGGCATATTATGACACAACAAAGTCAACAGTGGTAAGCGCAGATGCAAGTAGTTATGGCCTAGGTGGCGCACTTTACCAAGAACACAGTGACGGACTTCGACCAGTTGCCTTTTGTTCAAGGACACTGACAGAGACTGAGCGAAGGTACTCCCAGATAGAGAAGGAATGCCTTGCCAGTGTGTGGGCATGCGAGCGTTTTGGGAGGTACTTACAAGGTATGGACAGGTTCGTGCTTGAGACCGACCACAAACCTCTGGTTCCACTTATCAACAGCTACGACCTGGATAAAGCACCTGTTAGGTGTCAGAGGTTATTGATGCGTCTAATGAAGTTTAACGCAGAAGCCGTTCACGTACCAGGAAAACAGCTCGTTGTCGCTGACACCCTGTCTCGCAACCCCCTGCAGGGTGGTACTGTGTCAGACACGGAGCATGATGTCAAAGCTTATGTTCAGGCAGTGATTGGAACTAGACCAATCACCAAAGACAGACTTAATGCAATGAGAGAAGCTACAAGCAACGACAACATTCTTCAAACGGTGATTCGTTACACAAGTAATGGCTGGCCCTCAGATTTGTCCTGTCTGCCACACAACCTGCTCAAGTATCACGCCGCTAGAGCTCACCTGTCTGAAGTCAATGGACTCTTGCTGCATGATGACCGCATTGTTGTTCCTCTTTCAATGCAAAAGACTGTGCTGTCACAAATACATGCGGGTCATCAGGGACTCACAAAGTGCCGGAAAAGGGCTAACATTTCAGTGTGGTGGCCAGGTGTCGGGAGAGACATTGCTGAGCTTATAAAAGCATGTGAGTTTTGCATCAAGAATAAACCAACTCAAAGAAAAGAGCCACTGATCACCACACCACTGCCACTAGGAGCTTGGCAGAAAATAGCCGCTGATTTATTTGAGCTTGAAGGTAAACAGTATTTGGTAGCAACAGACTACTACTCACGCTACATTGAGATTTCTCATTTACCTTCCACAAGCAGCAACCAAGTAATCACTCGCCTAAAGTGCATGTTCGCCAGGTGGGGGATCCCGTTGGAGCTAGTTACTGATAATGGCCCTCAGTTCGCTTCAGCGGAGTTTCGTCAGTTCAGTGAGGACTACAACTTTGAGCACACGACGTCAAGCCCTCACTACCCTCAAGCGAATGGAGCTGCTGAGAGGAGTGTAGCCATTGCAAAGAGAATCCTTCGACAACCAGATCCACAACTAGCTTTGTTGAGTTACAGAGCCACAACTATCAACGCAACAGGACAGAGCCCAGTTCAACTGATGATCGGACGTGAAATCAGAACCACAGTTCCTGTGTTGCCACAACAGCTGAGCCCGACTGTAGTTGACCATCAGGCGGTAAGAGTTAAGGACCAACAATCCAAAGCAGCCTACCGCTTCTTTTACAACAAGCGTCACTCAACCCGACCTCTGCCTGCACTGCAGCCTGGACAGAGGGTTAATGTCAAACTGGATGGGGAAAAGGGCTGGAAAACCCCAGCAAAAGTTATCGCGGAAGCTCAAGAGCCCAGATCCTATCTAATTCAAACCGACCAAGGGACTGTTGCCCGCAGGAACAGGAGGCATTTGCAAGAAGTGCCTGAGCCAGTATCTGAAAGTGCTGGACAAGAGACCAATGATGACTGTGACTTTGCCACCCAAGGCGACACAGACATCCCTCTCACTGCTACTAGCTCACCTGTGTCCTGTGTTCCAACTATTTCCCAGAGTTTGGGCACCTCTCCAAAGAGAACCTTAGCCGGGAGAGCTATTAGACCACCTGCCAGGTTTAAGGACTATGTTTAAGATGAAAATGTCCTTTACTGGCCGTGTATTGTGTTACAGTACTGACTTCTTGTTCTTATATTATTATGGAAGTTACAGTGACAGTTAAATTGCTAATTGGAATTTACTTAAGAGGGGAGATGTGATGTGATTTAAATGATTATTGCAGTAAGCTCCACTAGGAGGCGCTACTGGCTTTTGTATTCTTTAGCTCTGCTTGTTTTTACAGCAGATGACCGGCTCTCCGGCAGTTGTAATATTGTTGATAAATGCTTGACGCCACTGTTCTCTGTTCTTGACAAATCCTGTTAATAAATCATTGAAGACTACTTCCAGGAATCCGTGAATTCATGACAGACTGCGTCATAACCACTCGACTCTCTGTCGCACAGTACAGAAATTACCGTACAGACAGGAGGAGAAGCTCGCAGGCAATCAATGCATTAACTTAATATGGCGTACTGGCGTTACATTTTAAAATAAATACTATTCAAAATACTTACTCCTGCTCACTCACGCCAAAGAACTCTTTGCTCAAGCTCGCCGTCTCTGCAAGACTAACGTTGGCCGTTTTCACGCACAGCTACTAGAAGATTTACATCTGTCAGACAGGTTGCTCACGTCATCAAGCTTAGTTTGAGTTGGTTTGAGTCTGCGCGTCAGGAACGGAAGTGCTAAATAATCGCTAAAAATGGGCTTCAATTGTCTCAACTGAGTTCCAATGAGATGGCTCTGTCCACTTCTTATACTGTCTATGGTCATTCCAAGTAATCCCTATCGCTGTAGCTGAATAAACAGGAGATTGAAATACTTTGATTGATTAAACATGACCAATAAACACACAACTGCCTTATTCTGTATAAGAAGCCACATCATCTGACAGAAGGATGCTCAACTGTCATCATGAAGTGAGCATATTTTTGCATGTTTTTAAATGTTGTCTTTTGTTGGACAAGAGGTTATTAAATGCTTCTCATGTTTGGAAAGCTGTTTGACGCGTGTTCCTTTTTCAAATGTACGTTTTAAATTATTTAAACTCACAAGCTTGTACAAACTATTACAACTATTCAATACAAACTATTAAAGCTTTCATATGGAGCAGCGTTTACAGAGCCGTACATCAATGACAAGCTGCGCATACAAAATAATCACTCCTTTGCAATTTCAAAATCGCGATAAGCCGTCTCGATTTAAGTGCGATTACATGGAAATTGAGATTAATCGTGCAGCCCTGCTCGCTACCAAATGAATTAGACCTATCAGCCTGCGCCATCTAGAGCTCCATGCCAGAACTAGGTAATTCTGTCATGACTACTCTCTGGAGATTGGTCAATAAATAATAGAGATTGGCATGGTAATGGATATGGCAATGCTAATGTATTTGGTTTTGGCAGAATATATCTGCTACGTTGCTGCAGAGCAAGTACTAAGACTTGCTACTGCCTATTAGGGGTGGTTAATCTGTCTGATTTCCCGATTCGATTCGATTCCGATTATTGAAGTCCCGATTCGATTATAGTCGATTTTCGATTATTAACGATTCTCGATTAGCGATTATTGATTTTCCATTTCACAACAGTAAATGAAAATACTATACAAAGTAATTACAGTATTTAAAAAAAAAAGTCAGCTGCCGAATTACTTAACTCTTTTATTGAGTAACAACAAATCAAAACACTTTCTGTGTCGTGTAGTTATCACTTCAGAATTATTTGTATGTAGCTTATGTTCTGTAGAACACAGAAATGAGTACATCACATTGTGTTGTGACTCATCAAGTTTAACTAAACAATAACAAATAAATGAAAGGCTTATTTCCTTTAGGAAGTAGATCAGAACCAACATACTGTAGAAATTGGACAATTTTCTTCTAGAAAGACAAGGTGTTGTTCAGGTGGAGGAAGACTGCAGGTTGCAGTCGAAATTGTCAAGGTAAAGAAAAAGTTTTTTCTCCACCTGAACACCTTGTCTTTCAAGAAGAAAATTGTCCAATTGAATCATTAAGACGACAAAATGAACATTTTTGAACAACTTACTGTAGCTTCAGCTTATATACTGTACTGTAGAACACAGTGACAAAAGGCAACACAGTAACTTGTAATCAAGTTGTACTAAACATTCATATCTCTGGAATGACCAGATTCTTATGGAGGAAGACCAGCTGGTCCACATGTTGTGGCGTGAGTGTGCTCCGTTGTGCTGACACGATGTCTCCCGCAGTGGAGAACACTCTCTCTGCAGCAACGCTCGTACCTGGGATACATAAATATCGTTTGGCCAGCTTAGCTAGGAGAGGATACACATGATGGTTGGTGCTCCACCACTCAAGGGGGTCATCGGTGAGAGGAAGTGAAGGGGCCCCCAGATACATGCGAACCTCTTCCTCAGCCCTGGTGTGTGCCGACTTGGGCTCTGCTGTGGTGCCAGTAACATTAAATGTCTGGCCCAGCAGTGCAGTCAGAGAAGATGGTCTTGAGGTAGAGGGCATGGGATCTTCATCCAGCTTCAGGGCTTCATCGCAAACCTTCTGAACTGCATCATCCTCCTCACCGTCATCGTACCCCTCAGCCATGTCATCACCTTCCCCCTCAGGGACTTCATCCTCTTGCCTCATCAACTAACACAGGGAAGCAGTGAAATAAGACACAAAGCATACAAAGCACACAACTGATACAAAGCATTAAATTAATCAGATCATTAATTAATCATCCTCTAAAAAAAGTAAAATTATTAATAATCAAAAGAGAGAATACCTCAAGGGATGATGCAGCCTCTGCAGTCACTCTGCTGTATGTCTCTACTTTTTCATCCTCTGAAAGAAATGGGAGAGCTTTAAAGCGAGGATCCAGGCAAGATGCTGTATGGAGTGTGTGCCTCTCTTTTGTAGATGTGTATCTCTTCCTCAAATCTTCCTGGATGGCATGCTTGATTTCCCGGGTCATCGGATCATCCTCTGGTGCAGGGGTGAAGTCAGCCAGGAGCTGTGTGTGTAGTGGGGCGATGATTGAGAGAGTAGGCATGCTTTCCTCAGACATTGTGGTGGTGGCCAATTTCATTGGCTTGAGGGTCTTCACAAGGTGTTCAGCGCCAGACACGTCTCCCTCACTCAGTGTGCAGATGTCATGTGCACCTTTCCTTATCTGTAAGGATGATGGGAATTGAGAACAGGAAAAGTTAAAATAAAGGAATTAACACTGTATGCTATAAGAGTTTTCCATTCATGTCAGCACAACAACTCAAAGTCATTAAGACTAAGTCTCAAACACATGCACCTGTGCCTCCTCAAGGCTGTTGTGTCAAATTGACAAACAAAACTAAAGAAATTTTCTGTATATAAATATTTTTTAGTTATTTATTTAAGTTTTGTGTGTACATAATAACATATTTTTATAATATTTTTATTCTAACGTCTATTTTTTTCCCATTTCATTTTATTCATTTAAATTAACTAAAATATTTATTTTTTTAAACCTTGGCTTGCTACTAGGTCTGATTAAATCTTAAATCCCAGACTTACTTGAGGGGAGAGGAGCGCAGCGCAGATAGCAGGCTGCTGTTCAAGGAAACGATCAACCATGTCAAAGCCACTATTCCACCTTGTTGGAGCATCTGTCTTCAGTTTGTGTTTAGGCAGTTCTGGTAAAATTAAAAAAGAAGAAAAGCTAATTAGTAGCCTATATAAGGAATTATATTTTTAAATAGCCTACTGGTCATTTAGAAACTAATAAAAAGCTTGCTTTGAATGCAACCGTTAAAATAGATTCCCTTCTATTACAATTTTTTTTTAAATTATTTATTATTTTTTAAATAAATGTTAAGCCTTTTGCTTACCGAGTAGGGCCTGCTTTTGTTCCAGCACATGACTGGCTGTGGTGCTCCGGTGGAAGAAGGCGGTGATCCGTCTGACTCGACCCAACAGTCGGGCTACAGCGGGCAACTTCAGCGCTCGTTGGCAGGCGAGGTTTAGGGTGTGAGCGTAACAACGAACGTGTATAAAGTTGCCAAGCTCTGCAGCCACGTTCATATTTGACGCGTTATCTGTGACGAGAACCAGGTCGTGTTTGTCTATTCCCCACTCGTCCGCCGCAGCTTTGAGAAACTCACACATATTAGCGCCCGTGTGGCTTTCATCCATAGCTCTCGTCTGAAGCACGTATGACATTAGCTTCCACTCACTGTTGACAAGATGAGCTGTAACGGTCACATATGAGACGGTGGCTCTGGAGGTCCAGGCATCGCAAGTTATTGCTACCCTGGGAGCAGACTTGAGGGACTCTTGCACTAAAAACTTTGTCTCATTGTAAAGAGTCGGAATCGACTTTTGTGTAAAAAAGCTCCGCGATGGTATCACATACCTGGGCTCCATACTGTGGACCATGTAGCGGAAGCCTTGGTTTTCAATCACGCTGTACGGCCTTATATCTTTAGCTATAAAATAAGATATCGACGTTGTGATTTTCTTAGCTCTCTCCGAGCCCGGGGCCAATTTTGTCACATCGTGGAGAGTGCGCTGATTCGGTGGGATGACGGGCTTCAGGCGGTCGTCTTTAACCCACCCTGCCTCATCTGGATGAAAGCGGGAAATGTGGGCCCTCAAGTTGCTCGTATTGCCGCAGTACTTCAGTTTAGTGTGGCAATGTCGACAGACGGCATGCGTTCTATCAACATGTTTAGAGCTCCTGCCATGAAAACCAAAATGAATCCACACCTTTGCTTTGAGGCCAGATGGAGCTGGGTGGATCGGTTGATTGCTGGTTTCTGGTTCTTCCATTTTACACACTTTCGCTCTGACTGCCGTAACACGCGATTGGAACTAGGCGCGTTCGTGACGTTCAACTTCCGGTATGACATTTTTTACAAAATAAATTAATGCACTTTTTTTTTTAAATCGATTTTTGAAAATTTAATAATCGATTCATAATCGTCCATAACATAATCGCGATTAATCGAAAATCGATTTTTTTCACCACCCCTACTGCCTATACATTCACAAACATTGCTGTGAGCATGTAAGACATGCTGCTGCATATATAACATACATGAATTAACACCAATCATAAATAAAACATCAATCATTTATCTTATGTTGATTCCAGATGCGTTCTGAAAGCGCACTGCAGACTGCTAACAGAAACACCACTGGTATTTATTTGATTGTTGAGCCGCAGCTCATTGGCCACTGATGCAACAACAACCAATCAGCTTTGCTATGTAGATAATGATGTGATCGCTACCAAATGAGTTTAACCTATCAGCCTGCGCCATCTACAGTAGAGTTTCATGTCAGAACTAGGTAATGATATTTAGTGCCAGTTTATCAGAAAGCAAATGTTTTATGCAATATTCCAATTTTGCACATTAGTTAAATTCACAACCTTTGGATGGAAACATAGCTAATGTCACAATGCAAAGAATCCTAATTGTTAACAAAGGCTGATAATCAAAAATACTGCGTCATCTTTACTTTTGAACTTTGGTCTAAAATGTTGGACAAATACACATGTAACTTGCAGTCTGACTGAAAAAAAAAAAAATAATTCTTCCCAGAGGCTTGAGGATTTGTTGGACTACCTGAAGGAGCAGGTACAGACCATGAGGGTGCGGACATACCGACAAGAGAAATTTGTGAAGAGCTGTGCCGAACAGCTAGTCTGCCAAGGGCTGAAACTCAACAGTCACAAAGAGAAAGAACTGGAAGAGGAAGTTGGGGTGTGTGTTTGACAACTTCTATGTTGCATCATTTAGAAATCACATAACACTATAGCAGGCAACTGCTTATCAAAGTCCTAGTGACAACCCAGAATATTTATCCAACATTTTAAGTTGTAACACAAATGAAAAATGTTGGTGTACAGACAACATCTGACCCCACTGACTTTCATTTTATGGACAAAAAGCACTGAGGTATTTATCAAAATGTCTTAATTTTAAAGTGAACTATCCCTATAGGATATAAAATGTAACAGCTCAAATTTATTTTACAGTACGTGTACTTATAGTGTACTTGCAGTGTAGTAATCCAAGAAAGTATTGGTAATATAAGGTAACTACATGGGTTAAGGTTAGGTTTAGGGATAGGTTCAGGGTTAGTACCTAGCCACTGCCATTTTGATCAATTTTACATCAATACGGTCAAGTGACAGAAGTCAGGACTTTTATAAATCCAGTTTCCAATTCACAAGTTTATAATTAAAATTCCAATAATTCTGATACCCAAACATACTGTAAAACCCACATACCATCATATTTTGATTTACAACTTCCACTTTTGGTTGCACTCTCAGATGCTGCAAGAGAGAACTGAAGAGGAAAAGAATGTTCACATGGAGATGGAGATCTTCCTAAAAAGGCAACATGCAGTGAGTGAAGCACAACTTAACTTTATATAACGTATTGTAAGAATATTCCTAATAGAATAGAATTTCCTTACTTTTTAGAAGTACAGGTGAAACTCGAAAAATTTGAATATCGTGCAAATGTTCATGTTTTTCAGTAATTCAAATTAAAAGGTGAAAGTAATATATTTAGTGTATATAACTATATACATATGAATGATTATACATTTTAGAAGGCTGACATTTCTGTATTTAAAATCCTTTTTTTATTGATTTCATGTAATATTCTAATTTTCTGAGATTTTGAATTTGGGGTTTTCATAAGCTGTAAACCCTAATCGTCAAAATTATAACTTTTGCACGATATTAAAATTTTTAGAGTTTCACCTGTATATAGTGTAAATGCAGACATCGGATATGTGTCATTTCTAAAAGAAGATGTAAGCTGGTCATCCAAAAAATCTAAAATAGTCAACAAATCGGAATTGCAGGGTTGCCAACTCTCACGCATCTGGCGTGACAGTCACGCAGTCAGCCTCAATCTCACGCTCTCACGCTCGACAAAGAAATCTCACGCTAAATGAGACATTCTTCTGTGCTGTATTTTTTTTCCCTCATGTGCGCTAATTTCCGAATTACTAAACAAGTTCAGGCTCTTGACTACTGATTGGACCACTGCTGTATCTAATGCCTTTCTCTGATTGTCGATTCGCTGGAAACATTTTGGTAACACTTTATATTACGACCCGCAAACAACTGTGTAAGTAAACCGATATTACGGTGTACGTTTCTGTAATTATAGTGTACTTCCGTGTAGGTATAAGGGAACAATATGTTACGTTTTGGGTA
Organism: Semotilus atromaculatus; assembly: GCA_031834385.1. Lineage (NCBI taxonomy): Eukaryota > Metazoa > Chordata > Actinopteri > Cypriniformes > Leuciscidae > Semotilus > Semotilus atromaculatus. Next base: position 8,885,321 of record JAULUF010000002.1, on the reverse strand, counting down.
ATAAAGGGGTAACCGCAGATATACAAGCAAATGATTTATAATGTAATTATTTTAAATACTAACAGGTATTCTGTTAATATATTCCAGGCAAAAATTGTACGTCTGTTGTATATAAAAGTTTGTATCACATTTCTGGCAAAATATGTTCTTGTGCAATGTAGTTACAGGGTAATTTTGACATCTGTGGTTTGTAAATTAAACGTATATATATATATATTAGGGGTGTAACGGTTCACAAAATTCACGGTTCGGTTCGATACGATACACTTGTGCCACGGTTCGGTTCGGTACGGTTCGGTACGTTTTCAATGCAGCAAAAAGAAAGAAATGCCAGAGAAATTTCCTTGATTTTTTTTAAATGTATTATATTTTTATTAAAACTTAAAGTATGATATATTTTTTTTTACTTTGAGCAATGATGGAGCTATACTTGACTTTTCTTAGGAGCATATAAAACAAAACAGTTCCTTGGACAAAATGAAATGTTATATTGTAGTAATTATAAACAAAGGTTTATTTTAGTTCAGATTAACATTTGAGGATTATTTTAGATCAGATTTTAGATCAGATTAACAAACTGATAAACAGTCCGTCAACCACATAATAACGAGTAGCTCAGTTTCGTTCCGCTTACATTACATTTGCCATTTGATGTTGGGCAATGTTGTGGTCGCACCAGCATCTCGAGTGCGCTTGCCACGCGCAACGCGCGGCGCGCGCCTACATTTAAAATAACGAAATTTTGGTCGGCAGGAAAAATGGTGCGGTTTAAAAATGCGTACCGAAAACCGAACCGAAAGCCTCGTACCGAACGGTTCGATACGAATACGCGTATCGTTACACCCCTAATATATATATGGCTGTATGTAAGCACAGTATGATAAAAACTTAATTTATTGGCTTTTCTTACTAAACTAGGCTAGGCTACTTAACGTTTTAATTTAGAACGTAGCCTACCATGTAGTACTTAGTACTTACCTTATCACATTGTATTGCAATGACACTTAAATGTGAGGGCAAATATACTGTGTAATTAAAACGTTTTTTTTGTTTTGTTTTCATAATAAGAGTACCTTTCTCTGTAATTACTGTGCAAATAGTGTTGTTTCGTATTGTTATAGTGTTTGTTACCCGTTTCATCTGTGTATTTACAGGGTAAGTGTAACTCCTGCGGGCTGTAAATTAAAGTGGCACTTGTTACCCCTTTATTACCCAAAACTTAACATATTGTTCCCTTATACCTACACGGAAGTACACTATAATTACAGAAACGTACACCGTAATTTCGGTTTACTTACGCAGTTGTTTGCGGGTCGTAATATAAAGTGTTACCAACATTTTTCGTCGTTACGTCAGTGACGTCCGTGACCGTAATTTACCCTTTTCACACGCGCTCATGGCACACATCTTTCTCAAGAAAGATCGCGAGTCAAAGAGGATACTGACACCAACAGACAAGACAGAGAAAGTTATAGGCTACTTTTGATATGGAACAAATTCTCTGCTCTCATATTCGGTCGATATTTTTACGAGATTCACACAATAAATACAGTTTTTGGTGCTTTTAACCCTCCTATTATCTTTGGGGTCAATTTGACCCCATTCAATGTTTAACGTCTGTAAATACATGATTTTATTTATTTTTTTTGCTTCAAATTTTATGACTTTTCCTAATTTAATGGGGACAACTCTGTAAACATAAAATTAACCTGCTGATATTTTTTCAATGTCCTGTACACATTTTGTAGCATCGGTATTCCTTGGGGTCAATTTGACCCCAGGCTCTTTTAGTTGTATAATAAAACAGAAAAAATATTAAATTTTCACACACATTTGTTTTGGTTGTTTTATTGAGGTCACTATAACATGTTATAATGTGAATTTATAATGTTCATTATAATTTTACATATTCAATATTATATTCAAAAAAGTCCCTCTGTTTTAGGGCTCTAACCTAACATAACCATATCTGTAGTATTGCGAGAACCACTAGTAGTTCACATGACATGTGATATAATTCTCATGAGAACTAATAATTCTTTCCTGTGCCATGGGGGAGTGGAAAACATAATTTTTGCGAGAACTTTGATGTTTCCCGTGCCATGGGGAGGGGAAAACATAATTTTTGCGCGATTGACCCCACACATAACTCGTGTTACTATCCTTGATAAAATAAATAGTTTTTCTTTCCAAATGTTATAGATTACAAAAATCTATACTTAGAAATATTATAAAACAAATAAAACACCAAATATATTTATACTATTTATATTATTATAATTTTAGGTCAATCAGTCAGATTTTATGGTAATTTGTAAATTTGTCCATAGTCGTGCAATGGGTATTCTGAATGTATAAGGGGTGGGGAGGAGGGTGGTGGGTGGATGTTAACTTAAAAGGTTACTTAAGTAGTCAACAAAGACATAAATTACCTGAGACAAACCTTTGTAAAAAAAAAAAAATCATATTGTGGAGGTTTAAATTACTGGGGTCAAATTGACCCCAGAGGGTAAAAAATGTTATCAGATTTGAGGGTAACAGGAGGGTTAAATGTGACAGACCGCTGTAGCACTTCAGCTCAAACGGCACGTGATACAGTACAACTTTTTTTCATCATCATGCACGCAGGGATAGTACATATGTCCCTACTTTATAGTAGGCGAAAAACAGAATGTGAGACGAGTAGTACATTCTTATTCATAATACATAATAACAGTAGGCTAAAAGTACCCAGATCACCTACTGTATGACTTGACTTTGGGTGAGATTATGAAGTGCACATCTGATAAACACTGTACTGCCCCATGAGGCCACGGAGAGGAGTTGTGTATAGCCATGAAGCCACGCAACTGATGCTGGTATATGTGACAGTAAAAACAAGACGGATGTAATAAGTCAGAATTTCAACCAAAACTACCCATATCCATACTACATAGAAAGTACTTTATTAATGGTCGTGAAGTAAGTTTCAAAACAGATATCCCTACTAGACAGCATGCAATTTTGGACTCAGCTTATGGTAAACGTCAAATCGTTTAAATATGTTGTTAACGACGGAACGTGCAACCATTGTTGGCTAATGATGCTTTTGGGAACGCACCCCAGAATGTTAAGAATTTCCATGCTGCTCACCACTGAAACTTTGGTAATGAAGCTGGCTGACTAAAGTGTCTTGTTGGAGTTCTGTTTTGGCGCTTTTCCACTGCATGGTACGGCTCTGTACAGTTCGACGCGGTGCGGAACGGTTCGGCTCACTTTGCTTTTCCACTGCGTGGTACGGCTAGGTATGCTTTAGCTCGGTTGCTTTTCCACTACAGTTAGTACCGCTTCAAAGTGGGTGGGACTGATCGTTATAGTTGCTCAACTCCTCGGCAACCAACGAGAGGAACATCTGCACCTCGTCCACTGAGTGACCACGCTTCAGCCATTTCTTTTTTTAAAGTTTTCATCTTATTTTTTCAAGTAAGTACTTTAAAAACAGGTGCTACAGCGTTGGCTGTTGTCTACTGGCTATTTAAATCTAGTGGGTTTAGTGTCTCGTGTCGTAAATACAATGACGCTGGTAGTGACGATTCTGTTGGACCAATCAGTGATCTGCAGTGTTTACACGTCACATTTTAGTACCGGTACGGTACGCTTGGAACCTCAACAGACCAGGTACCATTTAAAGCGAGCCGAAGCGAGCCGTACCGTACCGTGCCATGCAGTGGAAATACGCCATAAGTGAACCGAGCCGTACCGTACCATGCAGTGGAAAAGCGCCAAAGCGTGCCGTACCGAACCGAGCCGTACCGTACCATGCAGTGGAAAAGCGCCATTTGTAAGCACTTTAATTATAAGCCTATTCTGATGCAAATACATCAGGATTAATTGCTGTCACTGAACTGTTTGTGTCTAAAAGAACTTAGGGGAAAAGTTCCAGTTTTGGATCCAGCGGTATGAAAAAGACATGGAGGAGAAGGAGCAAGAGATCACTGCTCTAAAGAATAAAAGAAATAACAGCCAGGCACGAATTCAAGAGCTGTCCAAAAAGGTTTTTATGTGAAAAGCATTTGTGTTATGTTAACTGTAACCTGATTTCCATTCCTTTCAAAATTCCTTTTGAGAGAGTCAGTATCAATAAGCTGCAAAAAACTTTTTATACCTCAGTGCAGAGACATGCAAGAGGTTATCATTGAGGACAGGATGGAGAAGGAACGTTTGCATGCACAGCTGGAGAAAGAGCAGAAGGAGAGAGATGCGGCAACTAAGGTAACTTATAGCTTCATTCTAGGAAAAGTAGGCCAAAGGATAATGGCTATGAGATGTATCATTTTCAAAGTCATTACTTTTGAAGCAGATGATGCTGTTACCAAATCTGGTATTTTCGGGGCTTAATGTAACTGATTCCTATATGCACTTTGTGTTTGGTGTTTTTTTCTGCAACTTCATCAAATAGTTTGTGGAGTCAATTGTGTGCAACTCCAATGAGTATCATTCAGAATTTAAATGAGAATTCCAATTTAATCGTTTAATTTGAATTGAGGTATAGGTATGTAAGAGCAAACACAATTGACCATTCGCAAAGACCCGCCCCCTTTAGTTACTGTTGCTATGTCCGACAAGCCATGCCGCTCTCATGCCAAACCATGTTCTCACGCATGAAAAATACATTGTTATCGCTTATCGGTCATGGTGTAAACAAGCCTTCAGACTAATGATTTTTTTTTTCATCTTATTGTGCTAATTATTTCCTTACTTCAGTAAACTATTTTTCTATTTGTATTATTTCCTATTTTTGCCACTCCATTCAAATTCCAGCTTATTTTCAAGGCTTTCTTTTTTTAAAATTCTGAATTCAGTCCAATCCTTTTGTGGTAAGTATAGGTAGTAAATTTCATGTCAGCACATTAAACTGTTAGGATGTTACACAACAATGCTTTGAATATTTCAAAAAGGCATTCATACTTATAGCAGAAAACGAATAATAATAAATACATTAAAAAAACTTAGCCACAATAGTTGCCTACTCACTTTTGGTGCTAGGCAAAAACAGAATCATCCTCAAATTTGCAATATGGGTAAGAACATTTTAAAACATAGGTATGTCTAATCCCTAATATTCTTAATTCTCTTTTGTTTCATGTATCTCTTTTCAGATCCAGGCCTGGTGGCGTGGGACTCTTGTACGCAGAGGACTGGGTTCACCTAAGAAAGCAACCAAATCCAAGTCTAAAGGTGGCAAAAAAGGCAAAAAAAAGAAGAAATGATGACTGTCACAATATAGATTTAAACAAACAATAGACAATTAAAGTCATTGCCAGAGCATCAGCAGAGTGACAGTTTGATGATCAGAAATGTCATTTTAAGAATTTTACATCATGATCTGAGAGATGGTTAATGAGAGTAGGGGAAAATAACCGAATTATAGGTGACAACTAAAAGGTCACCCATGTTAGTACAAACAGTTAGAGAGATGTGGGTTTAAAATAAAAAATCTCTTTATTAAGAAGACAAACCATGAAAATAAAATTCATGAAATTATCTGGAACCTGTAAAATTGTGTGAGATGGCCTTCTTTATAGAAAAAAAAAAAGAGGATCAAATCAGGATTCCAATGAGAGGCTCAGACTAGTTAAGGGTGACTAGTTCTGCACAAATGGTGCAGAATGATGCTAGTTGAATGATGATAGTACTTGAATCAAGGCCCACCTTGAGCTTGGCCCACCCTAGCAAACAAACCCTGCCCCAGTATGCTCAGTTTAATCGGCTACTTTTGCATCTCACACACAGTCTAATATACTCTTAAAATTGTAAATATTGTGCATGCACACTGACCTGATGGAGCGTGTAAGATAACTAGGTGTTTTCAGCAGAGCGCCTAGCGTTTTCAGCTGGCTAAAAACACTTTAGTGGACATACGGCCTTTGTGTTTGGGGAATTGTTGTCTGAATGGTGAGATCTGGTGGTCAGAATATGTCATGCGTCAACAGTATTATTTTGGCTGTGGTGCTCACAATCAAATACAGCAAAATATTTGCAGAAAACTAAAAAATAAATAAAGTATGGACTATTTAGTTTTCTTATTTTATGAAGATCACAATTATATTTATATACCTTTCTATTAATATAAAAATATTTGAGATTTGGACTTATTAAATTGAAGTATTTACATTTAGATATAGGCTATGTATGACAGAAAACATGAACCCCCTTAATGAATTAGAGATTAGAAACTCACAGTTTATAAACGCCTGGTTGGAGTATGGGTTATGATTTATGTAAGGGATAATGTACACCCAGCCGGTTGCTATCGCAGAATTGTTATCACGCTTATCACACAGCTACTTGCCGCATAAGTAAATAATTAGACATGAAATATTTATCTGAATCAAAATATTTTATTAGCTCTTTAAACACCAAGCTTCCACAGAGAAAGCAGTTGCTAGCTAGCGGCAAGTCCAAACTAGATGGACATTTAAGCGATACGGTACAGTCATACCACTTATTACACAGTGTTTCACCACATGAATAATTATGGGTATAAGAGATGATTTGAGAAGAAACTGTTTTAAAATCATTCCTGATTGTTATCTTATAATCCATTACATTTTACAAAACAGTCTTTGCAAAATTGCAGCAGCTACGTTTGTATGAAATGAGAGAGCAAGTACGAAATACCGGATGACATTAAATTATTGTACACAAAATATTGATTTGAGTTTTAATATTTTATTAGCTAACCAAACGCAAAACTTCCACAATACAAGGAAAAACCATTCCTAGCAAGTGTAAAGCGCCGTCTTAAGTTACCCGGATGAGCCTGTGTTATCAGTTGTTACAGTTTTTAAACATATCACAACACAATACACCACATACACCATTAGGGGTGCTTTAGTGTCGCCCTATAGCCACCCACCACAACCCTGGCAAGGGGGCCGGGCCAACTAATTATTCCCGACTTCACGTGGTTCCCTGGGGGGGTTCCCTAGCACTAGACTACCTTATGACCCTAGGGTGTGCACGTGAAAGTGTCAATGTAACCCATTACGATCAGCAGGTAACCCACCGTGTCTGAATAAAATTGCAGGTTCGACTCAAATTCCTACTGTGAAACTCATCCGCAATCTCGTGAGGAGCTGAAGAGAAAACATTCAATTGTGAGTGTCGAAACATGTTACTGTTCGTGAAGAATAGATGCGCGGCATTAGCTAATATGACATCACAAAGATAGTGACTGCACTGTGCCATTATGAAAATAATATTTGGAATCTTTGGTTTCCTTTCGAATGGGAACTCGCGCTGCGTCCCCTAGAGGACTCCCCCTCAAGGACTGAGCATGCATGCTCTTCGCCCAGGCACATAACAATCGTGTTTAGACTCATCATGCTTCAGACACCTGTCATACATAGACAGTAAAAGAAATAGACACAGCGACCCCATAGATTTCAACGGAGAAAAGTGAAGCCCAATCAGAAGCACTCAGTTCCTGATCGTCAGGGTTACTGCGCAGGCTCAAACTGAGCTTGACGACATAGATGTCACGTGAGCAACCTGTATGTCTAGTAGCTGTGCCGAGTGAAATCTGTATAATTCCCTTCCAAATCTCACAGAGACGGAGAGTGTGAGTATTAGCTGTCGATGAGCTAGCAGCAGGATCGACTTTATGACTCTCTATGGGCTTCTCCCTTGACTTTATCTGACTTTATGCCTCCACGTCCCTCTGATTGCCTGCGAGCTTCTCCGCCCCAGCAAACACAGAACGTTCCCCTAACGTTCCCGAATGGTCCCATGTGGTTATTTTTTTTGGAACCAAACAAGAACGTTATAGGAACGTTCCATGTAGGTTATTTTTAGGTTCCACTTTTGTAACGTAAGGAGAACGTTCTGGGAATGTTCCCCTAACCTTGAGGGGAAGTTCTAGGAACGTTCTGGGAACCGAAAACTAATGTTCCCAGAACCTAAATTTGTTTGCTGGGGCCTGTCTATATGGTAATTTCTCGACTGTGCGACAGAGAGTCGATTCGTTATAGGGGTGTGAACCCACACTGGTCTCACGGTTCGGTTCGATTACGATTATCATGTCATCGATTCAGTTCAATTCGATATCTCGATGCATTACGATGCACCGCATCCTCCATTTTCAATTTTACTTCAAAAGTTATGTGTGCGCGCGTGTTCGGGAAGTCGCAGTGACAGAAACAGTGACATTCCAGTTTAAGTTTCATGGGACTAAAGTCTGTTAAATGCCATTAAAACAAAATTGATTTGACAGAATTTCATTTTCTTAAAGAAATTTTTCTTAAAAGCAGCGCTCATTCATCAATGTATTATATTACCCTAGAGATGCGTGCATCAACCGTCGGCGAGTCCGCTGTTGAAGGTGACGATAATTTATTTAAAATTACACGTAACAACACAGAATAATTGTAATTTGACCATCGGGTGCAGATACTTAAATCAGAGAAAATTATTGGAGCGGGTGGATGATTTGTTTTTGGCTGTGGATTCGGAGTTGGAGCTCATCTGCTTACTCTAACTGTGCGGTCGTTTGTGGTATTACCTCCTGCATATTCTATTTGTGCGTGACATGAGCGCACACAGCGTGTGTCTTCTCCAAGTCGTGCTAACCAGGTTTGTTCATAAAAGACTAATGTGCCCAGATGTAGGCTTATAAAGTAGTTGGAGCATTTTTAATTACTTGCACTCGCGTCTCACCTCCCTCTGCCATTGTATGATACAGCGACAAAGCACATACGCGACAAAATGACGTCAGAAAAGCGTCAGTACATTATAATCGTTATGGTCTATTACTGAATCGATACCGAATCGTCCCCGTCTGCATCGCGATGCATTGTAGGAACGATTAATTTCGACACCCCTAATTCGTTATGACACAATCGTTAGCCTATTTTTACAAAAACTGCTTCCACGGGGCCATAAGTAAGATACAAAGTAATGGTGGAGTCTTTTATACATTGTCGTGTTTCATAAATAATGGACCAATGGAGTCTTTGGACGCCTCCGATGTAAAGTTATTCGCTGTCAAAGTGACGCCAAAATTAATGGGAGTCAATGGAATGCTAACAGCAGGTGAAGTTCTGCTACAATGGAGGCATCCAGGCAGGCTTCAGTTTCCCGCTGATGGATTACCCCCTTGCTGTCATACTGGTGCCCTCTACAGGATGCAGCGCCTCGTTCCCCTTCTCAGGAAACAATGGTTTCTGCTAAGGCCGAGACGTTTTTAGTTGCTGAAGCTTCTGAATGACTGATTTAAGTCAGCTACATGAAACCTACAGTGAAGAAAATAAGTATTTGAACACCCTGCTATTTTGCAAGTTCTCCCACTTAGAAATCATGGAGGGGTCTGAAATTGTCATCGTAGGTGCATGTCCACTGTGAGAGACATAATCTAAAAAAAAAAAAATCCAGAAATCACAATGTATGATTTTTTAACTATTTATTTGTAAGATACAGCTGCAAATAAGTATTTGAACACCTGAGAAAATCAATGTTAATATTTGGTACAGTAGCCTTTGTTTGCAATTACAGAGGTCAAACGTTTCCTGTAGTTTTTCACCAGGTTTGCACACACTGCAGGAGGGATTTTGGCCCACTTCTCCACACAGATCTTCTCTAGATCAGTCAGGTTTCTGGGCGGTCGCTGAGAAACACGGAGTTTGAGCTCCCTCCAAAGATTCTCTATTGGGTTTAGGTCTGGAGACTGGCTAGGCCACGCCAGAACCTTGATATGCTTCTTACAGAGCCACTCCTTGTTTATCCTGGCTGTGTGCTTCGGGTCATTGTCATGTTGGAAGACCCAGCCTCGGCCCATCTTCAATGCTCTAACTGAGGGAAGGAGGTTGTTCCCCAAAATCTCGCAATACATGGCCCCGGTCATCCTCTCCTTAATACAGTGCAGTCGCCCTGTCCCATGTGCAGAAAAACACCCCCAAAGCATGATGCTACCACCCCCATGCTTCACAGTAGGGATGGTGTTCTTGGGATGGTACTCATCATTCTTCTTCCTCCAAACACGGTTAGTGGAATTATGACCAAAAAGTTATATTTTGGTCTCATCTGACCACATGACTTTCTCCCATGACTCCTCTGGATCATCCAAATGGTCATTGGCAAACTTAAGACGGGCCCTGACATGTGCTGGTTTAAGCAGGGGAACCTTCCGTGCCATGCATGATTTCAAACCATGACGTCTTAGTGTATTACCAACAGTAACCTTGGTAATACAAGGACTACCTAACGGTGGTCCCAGCTCTTTTCAGGTCATTGACCAGCTCCTCCTGTGTAGTTCTGGGCTGATTTCTCACCTTTCTTAGGATCATTGAGACCCCACGAGGTGAGATCTTGCATGGAGCCCCAGTCCGAGGGAGATTGACAGTCATGTTTAGCTTCTTCCATTTTCTAATGATTGCTCCAACAGTGGACCTTTTTTCACCAAGCTGCTTGGCAATTTCCCCGTAGCCCTTTCCAGCCTTGTGGAGGTGTACAATTTTGTCTCTAGTGTCTTTGGACAGCTCTTTGGTCTTGTAGCGACAACGAGAATGGACCCAAACACAACTGAATCTTCCATGTGATTCAGTCAAGCATAATCCCACACAGAGTCTTCACATTCCAGACTCAAATCACCAAACCCAGAGCCATAAATCACCCACAGGCTCCAGAGAGTCTGCAACCAGAAAAATGCTTTAATTGTCAACGTTGACAATTGGTAACTTGGTGGTAACTTTGCAAGACAGATCTGTTCAGAAATGGTACTGCTCAGGGCCCTAGCAGGGGTCACCTGCGACTAACAGACCCCTTCTTTCTCGAGGTCATTAGATCCAATGACAGAGATGTCACGGGATAGGAAGTTAACGCCACGAGGTCATTAGATCCCATGACAGAGATGTAAAACAGACTTCCCCCTTCTTGAAGACCGTTGAATGACCTCAGTGTTGAGATCCATTAAAAACCCACAGAGACAGAGACTTTTCATATAAAAATGCATACAATCATCCCAGAACAATTCTTGACTGACCTATAATCAAAATATATAACATAACATAATTATGTATTGTGTTACAACCCCTGTATGTGTCTATTCTGCTTAGATCACATCTAAGTCATGTAATTGTTATAAATATTAGGTGTGTGAATGAAAGTGTGTCGCGCTTCCTGTCAGCAGGATCGTATACGAAAACATGTTCTTAATTCAGACGATGGCTTGATTGAAATCTGTGTAAAATGTTTCGTGTTCTTATAATAGGAATCATGTATAAACTGTAATCTATGTACTCTCTGTTAGAGTAAAGCAGACCACAGATAACACATGATTCACGATGAGAGAAGGGGGGGGGGGGGTCTCTCTCTCGAAAAGGTCTCGGCAGAACAACAAGTCGAGGAGACAGCAGACGATGGTTGTAGTAGGCTAACCATGTAGACGCATAGAGACAAAGAACCCAAATTAAGATCAGAAGAACGGGTTCAACAGCTTCATTCAAGCCATCATCTACTCGTCACGCTTTTCTTTGTTTTCTTAGTTTCTTTTCTTTTCCGTTAAAAGTCTCAGTTCTAAGTTAAGTTTTGCTGCAAAGTTTCGTTTTAACGTTTCAACTGCAAAGCCTGCTTCCAACTTCAAAGACTTTCATCCATCCGCCAACACACCACGTGATTGGCTGCCCAAGATCTAGCAGGCACGAGGAGACAGCCAGCCAAACAACGGACCCGGGGAATCCCCTCCACACCACGAAAAGGGAATCCCAAAGCAACGCGAACAAGTACCTCCAGACTCTTAACTGAACTGGTGCACTGATATAAAACTGAATAACCCGCCTAAGAAACGATAGAAGGGTTAAATTAATGATTGATGGTTCGTTCAGGTCATGTCTTATAAGTGCATATAGAAACTTGGGATTTCACTATCTCACTCTTAAAACTCATTCTTTCCTCACTCTCTTTCTTTCTGCAACTTGTATGAATGCGTGTGCGTGTGTTTGTGTTAGATATTAGTTTTATGTTTTAGGATAATCAATAAGTATTGTTTGTATTTGAAAAGAGAAGCATTGCTTGTGTTATGTGCTTACAGATTTATTGTCTTGAACTTTGATCTAAGTTACCTATGCTTTTACCCTTGATTTATTTCTTAATTTAGCTGTTAGCTGGGAATTAGTCTTTCTTGGCCAGGAAGATATTATATTTCCTAGAATTAATAATTGTTTATGCTTTCCGTTCATTGGATGAACTGATAAAATGATCATACTATTGATTCTGCTACAGTAAATTCTGAAAATAATTAAATTATTAATTATTGATCATAATCCGTTATGAATAATAATTAGTTATATTTATACGGGCGTATAAACGCTACAGTCTTGGCCATGTTAGTAGTTGGATTCTTACTGATTGTACGGGTTGGACAGGGGTCTTTATGCAGCTAACGACCTCAAACAGGAGCATCTAATTTAGGATAATAAATGGAGTGGAGGTGGACATTTTAAAGGCAGACTAACAGGTCTTTGAGGGTCAGAATTCTAGCTGATAGACAGGTGTTCAAATACTTTTTTGCTGCTGTATCTTACAAATAAATAGTTAAAAAATCATACATTGTGATTTCTGGATTTTTTTTTTTTTTGATTATGTCTCTCACAGTGTACATGCACCTACGATGACAATTTCAGACCCCTCCATGATTTCTAAGTGGGAGAACTTGCAAAATAGCATGCTGTTCAAATACTTATTTTCTTCACTGTATATAAAGCCGTGGATTTCTCTCAAGTTCAGAGTTCAGTCATTACACATATTCAGTCATAGATAACTCTGTGGCTGTTTTCTCTCCACTAACTGTACGGCCAAGAGCTAATGTTAAAACCTGCTACAAACCTTTATACACTGGACTGGGACAAAAAATATAAGACTGTGTACAGCTGAGACACCTTAAATAACTTGCGTGCGCAGAAAGCACAAGTTGTGATTTTTGCTTTGCACATTAGTGTTCTCTTTGATCGTGGTAAATTTGAACAACGGAGGCATCTTTGATTTGAAGATATCGACAATTTTTATTTTTTTTTCTAAGGTAAGATGTTCACTTCACCATGCACTGTCCACAATAAATAGCTTAACGTTATTCTGTGGCCTCAAAACTGGCATATTTCATGGTATTGTGTCATGCAAGGTCATTGCAAAATCTAGAGAAATGTGCTAGGTGGCCTGCGGGGTACAGTTGAGACACACTGTATCAACTGTCCCCGCGATAGAGTTCTATTACGTCACACGCTGTTTAGTTGTTCTTGCTATGATAACAGGTTAAACGTCGTAATTAGCCGCAAAGGAAAATAAAATTTTATATTTGTGATATTTAAACTGTGTATTATTAAAGAATATATTTTCTAACATGAATGGAACCATACCTCCAATCCAAACTGTATGCTAATTGTATTTGACGATAGTGGTCCTGACTGAAATTACAGAACATAAACCTGACAATAAGCTTGTTATGGCCATTTTTATATAACAGTTCATTCCGATCCTCGAATCTCACTTTACGAGAGGCTTTCTGCTGATATTTCACCAGTATCCGCATTGCTCGTCTCTGCGCATTTTAGACAGGTCGTCACTCAGTCGCGCTACTTTGATGGCAAATGTCACAGTGACGTGGCGTCGGCGCTGTATCAAGTCGGACAAATTTCTTGTCGTCACTTAGTACAGTTACACTGTTACTGTCACTGTACACTGGCAAGGGACTGTCCTTAAGTGACTCATTAACCGTTCATTCAACGTAAATGTAAAAATAATAATAATGCGGATTCATTCAAAGATAGATGTAATGAAACAAGGTGTTAATTATTTTAATATTTCATTTTAACTTTAAGCTCCACTTTACAAGGCTCAGCTGAGCAGCAATGTGGCGCATGGGCAACGCTGAAGCTGATGCGTCACTTCATAGCAATGGCATTGATTAATTGTATTGACCAGCGCTGACGCCATTAATTGGAAATATCGCTTTCCTTGGACACGGCAACCTTTTCACGAATATGACTTGATATGAAAGACATCATGTATTTTGTTTACATCCGTTTTTCCGCTTCCGATCTGCTGTGTTAGATCATGCGAGGCACTTCCTCTGGCACGATAATAAAATTTTGTAGTGTGTGATGCGCTGCGATTTTCAAAACTTGTAGTGTGTGCATGTTTAAGATTTGAGGAAAGAAAATCTGCAAATATTCTCCTTAAGTGCTGCAACTAGATTTCACAATTAGTTAGGATTTTAAAACTCCTGTTGTGGGAGCACAGCATAAGGGCGTTTTCACACCTGAAGGTGATGATACACAGGGCAACTTTTTGAGCAATGTTGCTGGGCAATGTTGCCGTCAATGGGCAACCAGATGAGACACAGGGCCCACGACCGATCTAAATTATCCAGAAAGAAATGTATTGCCCATTTTCAATGAGAAAGTGGCCAAGCAACAATCGCTCGGCAAGATTGCCCAGCAAAATTGCTCAAAAAGTTGCCCTGTGTATCATCACCTTGAAAGTCCGCACCAATGTCCGAACCAAAGTTCACGTTTTGAAACATTTTAGACTTTCAGAAAGTTTTGGTTTGGTTTCACACTGCAATTATGCGAGCGCACTAAAGAACTTTACTTGACACACTCATGCGTCCTGTCGTTATCATCTATTTGGGCTGCATCTTGACATTGATTGGTTTTTATAAATGGACGTGCGTCTGACGTCAGCGTGTTGTCAATTCGGCGGGTAACTTTGACAACATGAACAGACGCATATCGTTGCAACTATATTGTTATTTTTATGGCATAATTACCTGCAGCACCAACTGTACACAAGGCTAGTTGACTTATAATGTCATCAGACCATACTTCAATTAAAAACCTTGTCTCCTCCTCTCCCCATGTGCTACCACGGCTCATTTTTCCTGCCACCTTCTGTTTTTTCGGCTATGCGGGAACCACCGGAACTTCCTGTAAAAGGTCTGAAAGTCCGAACCATACAGAAATGCATTCACACTAGAAACGAACCAAACCTTTGTTCAGTTTGATCCGGACCGAGACTACCTCTTTTCGTCTGACCAAATTTCATCTGTTTGGTCCGAACCGTGGTCCGGGGTAGGTTTCACACCTGTAATTTTGATTCGGACCAAACTGAAAAGTCCGAAAGTCCGGACCAAACAAGGTAGGTGTGAAAGGGCCCTACGACATGAACAGAACAGAGCAACAGGTGCCAGCAGTTCAGGGAGCCAGGGAGGATCAGCCTCTGTGGCCCTGACCCGATAGCTTATAATATAATATATTACAGACGTACAGTAAAATGTATGTTTAGACAAGATTTTTTTGGCCTGTTTTGGATAGATTATGAAGTTTACTGTAAAGTAGCCTACTGCCAATTCATCAATGAAGCTGTTGTTCTCAAATTTCTATTTAAATTTTGTTCACGTACTTTGCAATAATACATGCATGCGATCACAAAGATCATGTTTTCTGTAAAGAGTGGACATTATATTAAAGGGATAATTCGCCCAAAAATTCAAATTAGCCCATGATTTACTAGGTGTAGACATTCTTCTTTCAGACGAATACAATCAGAGTTATATTAAAAAATGTCCTGGTTCTTCCAAAGTTGATAATGGGAGTGAATGGCTTTATGTCTTTGTAAGTCCATCAAAGCGCATCTATTCATGATTAAAGTGCTCCACGCGTCTTCGGGGGTTAATAACGGCCTTCTGAAGTGAAGCGATGTGTTTGTGTAAGAAAAATATCAATATTTAAAGGGGTCATGACATGAGAAACCAAATTTGCCTTGATCTTTTGGTATTTAAGAGGTCTTTGTAACATTAAAACTTCCGGCAAGTTTCATAGCTTAAGATGTCCTCCCCATTATAAACGAAGCATTTATTTATTATGGAATTTTGAAAATGACCTTTCATGTAGTGTGTAACATAGATCTAAGTGAACGAAAACATCCTGCAAAGTTTTAAATATAAAAGTTCACCTTATACAAAGTTATTGTCTCTCAAAAGTAAGAGTCGACTCTGAGTCGCTGATATGATATCGATAGACGAACGATGCTTTTTCTAGATTTTCTAGATCTAGATGACGTCAACTTGACAAGTTATTTGAATAAGATACGCCCACTTATTGCGCTCGTAGATGCCAGGGAAAACTTGAAAACATCATGGGGACGAGACGCTGTGTTCTGAAGTTCGACGCAAAAGTGAACTTTTTTCATCTGCCCAGGGAGGAGCATTTGAAGACTAAGGCCGTGTCCACCAAAGCGTTTTTAGCCAGCTGAAAACAGATGCTCTGCTGAAAACGCCTAGCTGTGGGCGCTTGAGAGCGTTTCGGCAGCGCACAGCGCAGCGGTTTTTTCAGTTGAGACACCTCGTTGCTATGATACAGAATATCCGCAACACTGTTTACTTGTAACTGATTTCGCAGATAATTTGTTTCATACTAAAAAATTATTTTTCATCCATTTCGTTCGGTTAGCTCTGCTGGTTGATGTCGTTGGACAGAAAGAATGTTGTGACAGTTGTTCGGTGTGGAATTAGCCCCGCCCCTCCTCCACTGTGATTGGTTGGCTGGGTAAAAAGTGACACTCATGAACATTCTTCAACTCTTGGCGACCAGTAAAAAACGCTGAGCGCTCAGCGCTTCGTTACGCTCCTGGCGATCTAAAAACGCGGCGCTCCCATTGAAAACAATTGAAAAAACACGCCAGCAGCGGGAAAAAACGCTTTGGTGGACACATGGCCTAAGTGGCTACAGTTCATATATACAACTATACCACAGAAGTATACGTTAGCCCAGACCTTGTGCTTTGTTGGCGTCATTTTGAAGATGATTGCTTCACAAAGATAAATGCTATCAAATATGGATTCGCGAGCCGGCTGATATTGAAGGAAGGTTCAGTACCAAGTTTATTTGGATCAGCTTCCTCCTACGAATCACAACCTGTAAGTATTATTAATATTAATAATTATTGCTTTTATGTTTTTTGTAGCATGCTCAATAATTATTTTGTGTGTTGTGTACGCACAGCGCAGCTTCTATAGTCTTCAATGTCAATTGTATTGAAATATGTGAAGCGTTTGTCGTTGTTATTGGAGTTGTCATAAAGAATAGAGCAATACCTCGTAGTACTGCATTATCAATATGTTTATGCGTTGGGTTAAACTAAACCAAAACACGTGACAGTTATATTGTAGCATAATTTAAAACAAATATTTCAACTGCTGATTTCCCTGATTCTCATATGTAACCCCAAATCAAGAAAAGTTGGGACATTTTGTAAAATGCAATAAAATCAAGAATCTGAGACTTCATTCTCTTACAAATTTATTTAACTGACAAAAGCAGGCTTGTGCAAAATTCAGAATTTCAGAATTGGCCTGGATTCAATTCATGAATTGGAATTTGAATTGAATTGACTCCGACCCACAGGAAGTTGAATTTGAATTGGAATTAGAATGACAGGAAGTGGAATTAAATTCATGGCAATTCAAAGAAATTCCACACAGTCACACAACAGAAGGAATGTGATGAATCTCACATTAAAGTTAAGTAAGGTTACTTTGGAAATGTAATTGCTTACTGTTATAAGTTACCCATTATAAATGTGGTTTGGGTTATTTTATTTGGATTACTTTATCAATGCAAAGCAATTTCCTTTTAATTTGATTAGTAACTAATTGAATTACACATTTTACCTAGGTAATACAAATAAAACAATTACATTAATTTTGTTATTTGATAACATAATTGCATTACACGTGACTAGTCACTCCTCAACCCTGCATACATTTTGTTCTAAAATATAGATAATGATAAAATTCTTGAAACAAATTACCCCCTCAATGTTGTTTAATTAGTTTTGTCCCAATTTTCATTTCAAAGTAATCAAATAACACAAAGTGCATAATGCAATCATATCTGACATACACTCACCGGCCACTTTATTAGGTACCCCATGCTAGTAACGGGTTGGACCCCCTTTTGCCTTCAGAACTGCCTCAATTCTTCGTGGCATAGATTCAACAAGGTGCTGGAAGCATTCCTCAGGGAGTTTGGTCCATATTGACATGATGGCATCACACAGTTGCCGCAGATTTGTCGGCTGCACATCCATGATGCGAATCTCCCGTTCCACCACATCCCAAAGATGCTCTATTGGATTGAGATCTGGTGACTGTGGAGGCCATTTGAGTACAGCGAACTCATTGTCATGTTCAAGAAACCAGTCTGAGATGATTCCAGCTTTATGACATGGCGCATTATCCTGCTGAAAGTAGCCATCAGAAGTTGGGTACATTGTAGTCATAAAGGGATGGACATGGTCAGCAACAATACTCAGGTAGGCTGTGGCGTTGCAACGATGCTCAATTGGTACCAAGGGGCCCAAAGAGTGCCAAGAAAATATTCCCCACACCATGACACCACCACCACCAGCCTGAACCGTTGATACAAGGCAGGATGGATCCATGCTTTCATGTTGTAGACGCCAAATTCTGACCCTACCATCCGAATGTCGCAGCAGAAATCGAGACTCATCAGACCAGGCAACGTTTTTCCAATCTTCTATTGTCCAATTTCGATGAGCTTGTGCAAATTGTAGCCTCAGTTTCCTGTTCTTAGCTGAAAGGAGTGGCACCCGGTGTGGTCTTCTGCTGCTGTAGCCCATCTGCCTCAAAGTTCGACGTACTGTGCGTTCAGAGATGCTCTTCTGCCCACCTTGGTTGTAACGGGTGGTTATTTGAGTCACTGTTGCCCTTCTATCAGCTCGAACCAGTCTGGCCATTCTCCTCTGACCTCTGGCATCAACAAGGCATTTCCGCCCACAGAACTGCCGCTCACTGGATGTTTTTTCTTTTTCGGACCATTCTCTGTAAACCCTAGAGATGGTTGTGCGTGAAAATCCCAGTAGATTAGCAGTTTCTGAAATACTCAGACCAGCCCTTCTGGCACCAACAATCATGCCACGTTCAAAGTCACTCAAATCACCTTTCTTCCCCATACTGATGCTCGGTTTGAACTGCAGGAGATTGTCTTGACCATGTCTACATGCCTAAATGCACTGAGTTGCCGCCATGTGATTGGCTGCTTAGAAATTAAGTGTTAAGGAGCAGTTGGACAGGTGTACCTAATAAAGTGGCCGGTGAGTGTATACTGTAAAGCTTCATTGTTAAACACTTCATTTAAAATATCTATTTGAATTTCTTTGAATTTTTTTATTGAATTGCAATTCTGCTTCCTTTTAATTCAAATTCGAATTGTAATTCTAGATCCTGTTTTTGACATCAATCCAAATTCAATTCAAATTCAAGAATTTTATTGGAATTGAGGAGTCATTCTCAGTTCAATTCTGAATTGTGCACAAGCCAGGACAAAAGTACAAAGAAAAGGTTTCCAATTATTTCACCGAACAACTTATTTGTAAATATAAACGAACTTTATTGCATTTTACAAAATGTCCCAACTTTTCTTGATTTGTGGATGGAGAAAGACACCACCCTTAAGAACAATGTGGATTTACTTTTAAATGATAACATTTAGATATTCAGCCAATGTGTTCTAGGAAATAGAAACTATTATATTTTTTATATATTGTTTAAGTGTCATTACTGTAAAATAGCAGTGATACCAGTAATAGAGATTCATCTGAAAGGTAAAAAGGCATTTGAATATTTACTTATTTAATTGCCCATATTTTAAATAAAGATATGTCATAATAGCATCACTTAACTAATCTTTAGATTTTAATAAAAGCACCGATGTCTGAAATGTGCATATCATTCATAGAAATACTGAGTAATAACCCCATTAATTACAACAATTTTTATATTTAAAAATAATAAAAAACACTGAAAACAACATGCCAGTTGTCGTCTTAACCCAGGGGTCTAATTTTATCTATTTACTTCAAAATAAAAAAAGTTTTACTCCACAAATCTAAAAACATTAATGTGTCCAAAAATGCTATTTTTTATATTCAACATAATGCAAAGTCATTGATCTAATGTTGTGTCTCTGGAAAATAGATCTGTTAACCTAAAAACTGTTCAAACTGACTAAATCTCACAAATGTTGATTCAGTGACCAAATGAAAAACAGTGTAGCCATTCATCATAACAAGTGCTGAGATAAGATTGTGTGTCATCTATGGTCAAGAGAGAAAAATAATCTAACCATAATCCAACTGTAATACTTAAATGTCTGCTGGGTTTGCACTTGTGTCACTAGGTGGCACACAAACACCATCCTTCATCACAGATTTCAAATACCTTGATTTATCTCCACACTGCTGTTGTAAAATACGATAGACTCTAAAGCAAAGTGTAGAGCAGGGGTTTTCAAAGTGTGGAGTGCGCCTCCCCAGGGGTGTGCAAGAGCGTGTCAGGGGAGGCGCAGTATTGAGTAGGCTATTCACATAAACACAGTCAGTTATGTCTAAAGTGAAAGTAGTAGTTGGGTGAAATTATCATTATATTGGATCCATGCTTAATGTCTTAAAGTGACAGCAGCCTCATATAGGCCTGTCGTTAATGTTAATCAAATGACAAAAGAAAAAGAAAATCATTCACTGCTCTTGACTGTATATCTTTAATTAAGAATCTGTGCAGTTTGAACTATGCAGGGGGCAGGGGGGATGGTGCCATTGTGTGTGGTGTGTTGTGTTAGAAGTGAGGCCCACTGTCTATGACTTTGAAAACCCCTGGTGTAGAGTGTTCATTAGACATAAAATGTGCAATATTAGTATTTGCAACGCATTTTATATTATTCGTTTATTTATTCGCTTTGGTACTATTTTCACAAGGTGTGCATTTTGAAAACTCTTCACAGTTTTCAATTCAAACTGATAACACAGCTAGTCATTCTTTCAAAACCTGATCCCATGCTTTCATTACAGTTTTACACATTTCAGTCCATTCCAGTAATCATTGTTTCAAATACAGGATCATAATATGCAATGAGAACATTTGGTTTAAATGCCTAAACACAATAGTATGATCTTCTTTAAATTTACTTTTAACAATCAAGTCATTTAATAGCAAATAATGCAAGATAAAATAATTACAGTAACATTAGAAAATACACTTAATTGTAATAGTATCTATTCAGTGTGTTTTCAAAAGGTGTGATGTTAGTTATAGTTGATGTTAGTGACAGAGTATAATAACAGAGTTTGCTGGCAATTCAGTAAATGTTCTCACTGTACCATATGACTGAATCTACACTGGAGTTGACCTTTATAAGGGTGAGTTACAGTAATGTGGCAGTCTCTACCATGGTAATCTGTTTACAGTTTCTCATGGCATACATTGTACAATGCTGTATTTGATGCCACCTGTCTCCCTTCTACTGATGCATCTCTGATCAATCTGATGTTATACACAGTCATTGACCGTGTATAATGACCTCTCCCTTTTACTCTATCCTGCTTTATGTTCTCTCTCTCTCACACACACACACACACACACACACACACACACACACACACACACGCACACACGCACGCACACACACACACACACACACACACAAATCTGTGCCAAATGATTAATTGATTAACCATTAAGATCAGTTTGATTAAGTAATAGACACGTATTCAACTGAACAAAAAAAGATGCAAATGAAAAGTGCCATTATGAAAGGCAGTTACTGTGAATGAAACATTTATATATGAAACAATTATTTTGTGTTGTGAAAATTGTTCTTTGTGATTTTGTGTATTGTACTAACACAATTTAAAACATGCTGAAATGTTTGAAAAAAGTGCACCTTTGATTATCTTTTGTGATATTAGTTTTGAAAATGTACGCCTTGCTTGTGAAAATAGTACCAAAATATAATAGAATAAATATAATAGAATATAAAATAGAATAAAAAACTGTAAATATGGAAGAGGGAGTCAAAAGAGAATATTGAGAAATATGTGAGAGATCCTCTCTTGCAAACTCTGTATTCTGCCTGAAACAATTCAAGCTACTCAGGCTCTCAGTGGCACTCAGATCCACCATGTTCACTGTAGTAATGACAGACAAGATTTATAGTCACATTGTAAGCCAGTGTTGAGTTTCTTCTCATTCAGCATACTTTTTTGTCCGGCTGACTTCATGTCACCTTTTAAAGGGGTCATATGATGTGATTTCTTGTTTTCCTTTTTCTTTAGTGTGTTATGTAGCAGTTTGTGCATGTATAAGATCTGCAGATTTACAAAGCTCAAAGTCTCAAACCCAAAGAGATATTCTTTGTAAAAGTGTAAACGTTAAGGCTCAGCCACGCCTAAAACGCTTAGTTTAAAAGTTTTGCGATTGTGCTGCATTCACTCACAAAAATAAATGTTTTATATATTTACGGTAGGAAATTTACAAAATATCTTCATGGAACATGATAAATATATACTTATGAATTTTGCCATAAAAGAAAAATCGATAATTTTGACCCATACAATGTATTGTTTGCTATTGCCACCTGTGCTACTTGTGACTGGTTTTGTGATCCAGGGTCACATTTCACAACGGCCGTACTATCACTTAGACTGTCTTTATCATTTTGTCTTCTTCACCAAAGCCAATCTGTTAATTAGTTCCATTATGTCAGGCATGTGCCAGAGTGCTGTAATGGGAACATGTGACCTGTGTTCTGTTCAGTGATCCAGTGTTCCCTGACCACAGGAAGCAAAACCATCTGTCCTCCTCTTATTTTATTTCTCAGCACCCCACCCCCACCCTATCTGCAAGTGAGCACACATATCTCTGAATAAATGTGACAAGATGTTAGCTTTCTTATTTAAAGGCATTTTCTGAGCTAATTGGCACATTGTTGATTACAGAACATAATTAGGCCCTTAGTTGTTGTTGTTTTTTTCAGAATTGCATTTTGTATTTTTGTTAGTACTTGAATTATTATTATTATTTTCAATAAAGCTGTTTAAATACTCTTTTATGCAGTCATGGCAAATTAACTGGTTATATGTTGAAAAACAAAAGAATGCATGTTTACAGCTTATCATTCTGTATCAGCACAATGAGCAACCAGTTTACTGTTCTAGAGACCCTTGAACATTCATTTGTCAATCCATGGGAAAGCACGCCTTGATCGTCAGGTTCCTAAGGCGAGCAAGGAGACTGAATTCGCCTCGCGCCCCCTGACGATCAAGGCGTGCTTTCCCATGGATTTGCATTCACTGCATTGTGATGTGTGGTAAAAAGGCCACATACACTTAGAGGGTCGAGGCAAACAGCCCTCGCTCCAACCCATCTTGCAGGAAATAATCACGGAGTGACTGAACACCTTCAGGGGTCTTCTCGGTTAGAAAGGAACACTATTCAATGAAATGGTTCCACCTCAGGGCGTAAGAATGCCTCATAGAGGGTGCTCTCGCCGAAGTGATGGTATCTACGACATGTT
Source organism: Semotilus atromaculatus (assembly GCA_031834385.1). Classification (NCBI taxonomy): domain Eukaryota; kingdom Metazoa; phylum Chordata; class Actinopteri; order Cypriniformes; family Leuciscidae; genus Semotilus; species Semotilus atromaculatus. The sequence goes on along the minus strand of JAULUF010000002.1, from coordinate 8,861,922 downwards.
TGTGGTAATTACCTAGAACCTCCACATCCTGTCCTTTCGGGAACAGATATGGAGTTTTGAGATGTCTGGACGCGGGTGCAAACGGTGCTCCGTCCCTGAGAATGTCTCAGGAAGGGCTGTCGAGAGGAGCATAAGTTCAGGGAAATAGATCCGGTTGGGCCAACTAACAAGACCTGCTCCTTCTCCTCCCTAACTTAGCACAGGGCTGTGCAAGAAGGCTCGCTGGGGAAATGCATCTCTGCGGAGGCCCTGGGGCCAGCTGTGTGCCAGTGTCACTTCTCCCTGGGCCCCAGGCTGTCGTGAGGCCCAGTTGGTGGCACGATTGAGCAGGCTGGAAAATGATGTAGAATGAAGCGACCTCAGAAATTCCAAGGAGGAGGTGGCGGGTGAGTTACGACATGCGAGGGAAGTGTAGTGCAACTGTTGCAGTGTTTGTACAGACCATTACAGGCTTGCTGAGCAGCGGTGTCTCAAAGCAAGGAGTACTGCCAGCAACTCAAAGCAGTTGATGCCAATCCAATGGAGTTGGAGGCCTGCCCATACCCCCGTTACAGCATGCCTGTTGTACATGGCCCCTTAGCCGGTGTTTGGCAGACACTTGTTCTAGGAGCGGCTGGCAACAAAGGTCTGATCATGGGCTGAGGGTTTGGCAGCAGACCAGGTGATTGTCACACGGAGCATGCCACTCTGCCACGGCCAACTTGGGTCTCGGTCGTGAAGCCAGTGCTGAAGCGGTCTTTATATGGAGGAAGCCTCGCTATTGTGGCTGTGTCTGCCTTATGCCCCACGAGCCTCTGAAAAATTTCAGTGGGACCCTTTCTCACTTCTGTAAGCACCGACCAGACACGTTCCTCCTGAGAGACGTGTTGGACCGAGTCCATCTCCATACCGGGAAAAGAGATCCTCAGCCCATAGGCGAGTTACTCTTTTCCCAGTTGACCTGAAGACCCAACTGGCTGTGGAGAACTCGAAGGATAGTATTTTGTACTGACTTTGGCCGCAGTGGGCCGCCGGGACAGGATGTGCCGTATGGCCTCCATCTGCACTTGAGCGGTAGAGAACCAGTGGCTGCAGTTCTCCACCGTGTCACCAAACAGCCCAACCTGGGAAATTGTGGAGTCCAGGAACCGAACCTTGTCCGCATTCGTCATTTCAACCAGGTTTAGCCAGCAATGGCACTCCTGGACCATTAAAGTAGACATCGCCAGACCGACCATGCACGCCACAATGCTCGTGCCCCAGAGGGCAAGGTCGGTTGCAGTGCGGAACTCACCTATGAGCGCACTGTCTGGGCTACCCTCGTGCATGTCCATGAGTACCTTGGCCTAGTAGACCTGTAGCAACGTCATGGCATGCAAAGAGGAAGCGGCTTGGCCAGAGGCTTTGAACATCCACAATGAACTATCCACAAAAGCTGCTTCAGCGTGTTGTAAGCCCAAACACGTGACATAACTATTGTGACCGTAAGGGGGACAGGTCATGTATCGTGGGAAAAAAAGCTCTGAATGCAGGAGCTTCAAAACCACAGGAGCCACAGGAATCTTCCATCCCTTGAAGAATAATTACTAGGTTTTAACGGGTTGTGATCATATACTTTCCATCTCCAAGAGAGGAATAAGCTGGAAGGAAAATCATCCTGAAATTTGAGTGATGCTCAAACCATTCTTGCACCAGTGCTGAATGGTGAAAGTGGACATTGTCCCACACAACTGCACAATTTTGCTCAATTTGCTCCTCATCACCCTGTGGAAAGTGGATTTAAATGAGGGAGCTTAAAAAATCCTTTCTGTGTTGTGCGGCCCCAAGACAGTGTTGTGTGCAACAACACCAGTAGATTGCAGCACTCGTTGTCCAGGGACATTGACTGTTGCACAATGTTTATATATACTCCCTCTCAATATTACCCTTCCTCTATCCTCTTCAAAACCTCTCACCCGTACACATCTTCCTTTTCACCATTCTTCTTTTTTTGTTGTTTTTCTTTCCCCTTTTATAGTTTTTGTACATTGAGATAGCTCTGTAAACAAGTAGGAAATTTGCATTTCCTGTGTGCCATTCCAAGTGCAATTGAGAATTTAATTGAGTTTTGAGAGTTTGGAAAAATGGTACAGAAATGGAAGCTTTAGCATTAAGTTCTGCCAGGAAGACTTAATCACTACGTCATTATTACCTTCACATCTATCCAATCACGTCCTCATACTCACTGCATAAAAGATCTGTACTCACCATGTTTGAGTTCGCAGATACCGATGCGACAACTACCTCCACCATCCCCACCACCACCAGGATGGTCCTGTCCATAACCCCTGGGGGTAGGCTGCGCCCCTGCCTTTGCTCCAGGCAGGAAATGCAGATCCGCTACCCTCGAATAATGAACTACGGACGGGGCCTACGCCAAATAACTTTATAATTGCTTGCCGGGCTGCCAATAAATGTATGTTGTTACATCACTATTTCTCCTGAGTCTTTCTGGTAGAAATGATTATGATTTTTGTAAAACCAATAAAAAGAGCTGCAATTGTTTTTTTTCAAATTCAAGTTTTGGTTGGCTGTATGACCTACTGTGAAAACATTTGAGAATTTTGTGCACAGTGTTTTGAGAAAACGATGCATGTGATTTGTAATTTGCATGAAATTAAGGAAAAGATTACAACCTGTTTAGGACAATTTGAGAACAGTGACCTGAGTTTGGAGAAATGTGTCAAATTGATTGAGAAAAACTGTAATGTCTATGTATTTAGAATGCAACCCCTGTTGATGCAATGGTCATACCATTTGCCAAAAATACTTTTGTCCATATAGTGTATTTTTTGTGTTCCTAGTTTCTCCAGTAGCAAAATAAAAAATCCATGATAGCATTTCTATGACTTTCCAAAAGAGGAAAAAATACTGAGAGATTGATACATCGGTCAGAAAAGAGAAATATGCCACATTTGTCATCACTTCCTCAGTGGTTTTCTGGTTTTCTAAAAGAAAGTTAGTATATCATAGTTGTAAATGCACTTTTATTTAAAACTGAAAACATAATTTTTTTTGCTTTATTTAACTGTGAAAACGTGTCATCACAGTCTGTGAAAAGTCCATATAACGCCACTCATTCTAAAGGGATTCTATTCCACAATTTGTTTGTAAGGATCTTTTGAGCAGAACCTCAGTGTCATGCACTAATCAATAAAAGTGTCAGACCCAAACACAAACACAAGGTCAGTGAGAACCTAAACAAGGCCTTCAACAGAATATATCTGCACCTCTTGCCATCCGTCCCTCTTGGTGACAGATTCTCAGGTCACGCTGTCCTGGTCTGGACTCCTAATTTACGATCCGCTGTCACCAGTTCTCCTTCTCCCGGTTCCATTCATTTATTTTTGATGAAACTGACCCCAGACGGTGAACATGTGATCCTTACTCATCCAGTGCACTTATAAAACGTAAAGAACATGGGAACATGGGCTAAACTAGACATTGGAAGTGAAATAATTGTGCTTAATCTATCATGTAAATGATACCAAGAGCAAATGGTAGCCTAATGCAAAAAAAAAAAAAAAAAAACCGAATTAATTCTGAAAATGATATTGATTTTATTTTATTTTTGGCCTTTTTATCGACAGTAGATAATGGACAGAAAAGGATGTGGAGAAGAATGACATGAGCAGGAATCTAACCCACATGAGACAGCCCAATAGCTCCATTCACACCACTATTGGAAAAGCCTCTTCATTCTACTACAGATTTGGTGTTTCAATGCAACGCTGAAGTACCGCTGATCATTTACTGTCCCTATTAAGGTGCCACTAAGCTGTAATGATAAGGCCACTATGAGCTTGTTGACATAGTGCTCATGCTTCATGCCTGTTATCTCAAGGCCTGGTGAACATAACCTGGAAATGCTAATATGATAAGCACTAAATGAAGCAAGCCTATTAAGTGTGAAGGAGCCCCTGAGAGCCCCTAATGGTTAATATATGTGCTTGTATTGTTTAAGGATCATTTGCTAAATAACACAGTCCAGCCACTTGTTTGCAGAGATTTCATATCAGTCCCATTCTGAGCACACCAGCTGTTTTACAGTGATTGTGTGTGTGTGTGTGTGTGTGTGTGTGTGTGTGTGTGTGTGTGTGTGTGTGTGTGTGTCAGCGTGTTTAGCTCTAAAGTGGCGTGCCTTAAGGTGTGTGCCAGTATAAACAGGTTATAACATGAATGTTATAGTGTATTCTTTACAGATTACACTTTACAGATTACACTTTTAGTACATTCTTTACTTATAAATCTTATAAAATTACTATTGGGGTAAATTTTTTATGCCATTTAGTTAACGTGGGTTTCAGAATATGAAAATGGCCAAGTCTAGAGTTATAAATATACTGTAGGCTACTAAAGAAAAAAATAAACATTTAACTGCTTTTCCCCCTAGCAAATTTCATAACATGTAAATATTTGTATGAACATAAAACTATTCTACAAATGAGATATAAACAGAACAAATTTTACAGACATTTGATGAACAGAAATGGAATAATGTGTCCCTGAAAAGAGCAGGGGTCAATTTCAAAAGTAGCAGTTATTAGGAGTTAGATTCTAGTGTGGCCACCATTAATTTTTAAGTAGTTTGGCATGATCTTTTATTATTATGTCTTAGGAATAGAATATACAAAATATTTGAACAAACAAAAATGCTGCACTGCTTATCTAGATTCAAAAAACTTTTATCCAGTTATGTGGTGCGGTAAAGAAGTCATTTTGTCCAACCAAAATCTGAAATACAGGAGATAGCAAAGATTTTTTTTTCTCTCAATTTAATCTCATTTCTCTCATCAATAACAATTGAAATATTAAAGAGCTCTATTTTCTTATTTTATATGGGTTTAAACTAGAGTTTGTCTCTACCAATAGAATTGTTTTTACAATGTTTGTAAAATGTCTCTCCTCTTCCAAATGGCCACATCGCTGTTGTTCTTTGCTTAAGGCAAAGAAACCATGTGGACAAGCACGTTGTTCTGAATTGATTCTTTCCTTTTCTTGCTACTGAAACAGTACAAACAGAAAAGGCAGAGAAATGTTTACTTTGACAAATTGATGGTCATATAGCAATCTACTGGCTGTTTAATCATTGGGTAATCACTGATGGCAGATTCAGAATATTTGCTGTGTACAGTTTCTTTATGGAAGTAACTGCTTTAATCAGATTGATATCAAACACACACAGTTAAAACATGACATTTACAACATCAGGCCATAAAGCAACTAAGACTGATCAATACATGAGGATGATTTACTGATGTACACTACTACATCAGGGCCATGAGGAGAGCAAACACTCACAAATTCAGCTCACTGTGTGCCACTAATAAACATGTAAACCTCTAATTACATTTTTACATTTGTATATCTTAGGGCATAGGTTTGATTTTTACATTGCTGGGGACATAAATGCAGCAAAAATAATAATAAAAAATAAAATAAAGTGTCTGCTGCTTATATAGTGTGCTCGTAATGATGATTGACAGGACTGAATGTTTAGACTCCTCCGAAACCTATGTTTTGATCTTTATTTCACTAGTTCGCCTGCCCATTCAGCCTTAAAGGTGCAAAACGCAAGTCTCTGAGTTTTTGCAGAACTACGCCCCCTCTGGCGACAAGCGAAACTGCAACCAGAGTGGTGGCACTAGACAAAATTTTTCTTTTCTTTACTTTACGTGGAGTTTGTGTTGGGGTTTGGAATGGACTACAAGCCGGTCTCTTTGAATCCATCTTCTACCTTTGACGCACGAGTTGTCTTCGCTGATGCGGAGAATGGCGGCTTATACACAAACCTGCGAGACAAAGCCTGGTGAGCGTGAACGCGCATGACGTCACGCCCAGTCTCAAATTCGAGCCCGAATCCCTCTTATTTATTTTACTGTACAGGATTATAGAGGCAATCTCAGTGAGCAGAGAAGGGCTCATTCAGCCCATCAGGCAGTTCTTTAAGCATGTATAGGATAGAAAACAGGTATTTTTAACATGAAAAGTTGCGCAATGCACCTTTAAAGGTTAATTAGTAAACTAACTTGGCATACTGTCCTTGGAGGAGGCTCGAACCCGAGGCTTGGCTTGAGCTTCGAGTTAAAACCCCCAAAACGTATTGCAAAGACAACAAGCTGGGCAATAAACCGTAAATGGTTTGGCGATATAGGTATAGGTAGATAAGATGTAAGACTACCATTACAAATGCCATTTGACCTGGAGATTTAGAAACGAAACATTCATTCATGAAACGTACACTCACCGGCCACTTTATTAGGTACCCCATGCTAGTAACGGGTTGGACCCCCTTTTGCCTTCAGAACTGCCTCAATTCTTCGTGGCATAGATTCAACAAGGTGCTGGAAGCATTCCTCAGGGAGTTTGGTCCATATTGACATGATGGCATCACACAGTTGCCGCAGATTTGTCGGCTGCACATCCATGATGCGAATCTCCCGTTCCACCACATCCCAAAGATGCTCTATTGGATTGAGATCTGGTGACTGTGGAGGCCATTTGAGTACAGCGAACTCATTGTCATGTTCAAGAAACCAGTCTGAGATGATTCCAGCTTTATGACATGGCGCATTATCCTGCTGAAAGTAGCCATCAGAAGTTGGGTACATTGTGGTCATAAAGGGATGGACATGGTCAGCAACAATACTCAGGTAGGCTGTGGCGTTGCAACGATGCTCAATTGGTACCAAGGGGCCCAAAGAGTGCCAAGAAAATATTCCCCACACCATGACACCACCACCACCAGCCTGAACCGTTGATACAAGGCAGGATGGATCCATGCTTTCATGTTGTAGACGCCAAATTCTGACCCTACCATCCGAATGTCGCAGCAGAAATCGAGACTCATCAGACCAGGCAACGTTTTTCCAATCTTCTATTGTCCAATTTCGATGAGCTTGTGCAAATTGTAGCCTCAGTTTCCTGTTCTTAGCTGAAAGGAGTGGCACCCGGTGTGGTCTTCTGCTGCTGTAGCCCATCTGCCTCAAAGTTCGACGTACTGTGCGTTCAGAGATGCTCTTCTGCCCACCTTGGTTGTAATGGGTGGTTATTTGAGTCACTGTTGCCCTTCTATCAGCTCGAACCAGTCTGGCCATTCTCCTCTGACCTCTGGCATCAACAAGGCATTTCCGCCCACAGAACTGCCGCTCACTGGATGTTTTTTTCTTTTTCGGACCATTCTCTGTAAACCCTAGAGATGGTTGTGCGTGAAAATCCCAGTAGATTAGCAGTTTCTGAAATACTCAGACCAGCCCTTCTGGCACCAACAATCATGCCACGTTCAAAGTCACTCAAATCACCTTTCTTCCCCATACTGATGCTCGGTTTGAACTGCAGGAGATTGTCTTGACCATGTCTACATGCCTAAATGCACTGAGTTGCCGCCATGTGATTGGCTGCTTAGAAATTAAGTGTTAACGAGCAGTTGGACAGGTGTACCTAATAAAGTGGCCGGTGAGTGTAGATCTTAATTACCTTTGTGCTGTGGAAATACAACCCATAAGAAAGAACACAATGAGCTGCCCAGATCAATATAATTAAGTTTAAGTATGGCATGAAATCATTGCGAAATTATCGGTAAAATCAATTGGAAGGGCGACTGGGAGCGTGAGGAGAGAAGAGAAGGATCGAGGGAAAATGGATGTTCGCGGCGGCGAGAGTGTGCTCAGGCTACTTGACTGGATGAAGGCGGTTGAGCTCAGCCGGGGTTCGGAAAAGGAGGCGAGAAAGCTGGGGCGCATGCCACGGACATCTAGACGAGGGCAGAAGGAGCAGGTTTTTATGGCGGCGCCTGGACAAATATGCAGGAGGATGCCGAGGACGATGGCTCGATTTCCCGTTTATATGCGGAAAGGGAACCAAGGATCCTGTGTTGGCTTGACAAAGGAAGAATATTCTGCAGAAGACTCTTTGTTTGAGGTAAAGGGCTGCTGGAGCTCATCGGGTAGGTTGGGACATGGTTCATGGTTCGGGGTCATCTGCTGGAAAAATTTGTCAATAAGATGATGTGGTGTCTGCTGCTTATATTGACAGGACTGAATGTTTAGGCTCCTTCCGAACCTACGTTTTGAACTTTATTTGTATTTCTTTTTTTGTTTGTAACACTGAAATGTGTTAAAAACAACACATTTCAGTGGTGTTTTTAATTTTGTGGATATTTGAGCTAACAGTTCGCTTTGTGCATAGGCTATGATTCAAACACTTACTTTGCCCTGCATACACTAAATGCTTGAACTTAAAAGACCTTTGGTTCTTGGTTCTACCAGATTTGATTCCTCCACGGAGCCCTAAGGAAATTCTCCTCCTCAGAGAGGGCAAACATCCCAATGCCAAAACAATACCGGGCAGAATCTGAGATATGCGTTCAAAGAGATATGCGTGAGTGGGTGCACATAATTAAGCTTGTGTGAAGTGCTACTCCCGGGAAGGCTCGCTCTCAGAGGCCTGAGCCTGGTGTCAGGGCCTCTTCCCTGAAGCCTTCCTCGAGAGAATGATGGTCCTCAGAGAATGGAGATCTCAGGAAATCAATCTTCTAACTCCACCCCCATCTGACGGATTCCCTTTGTAGACTGTTTAGCAGCATGAAAACTTCTGCCAAATGTGTTTCAATAGGTCCTGCGTACAGTAGAAAATCGGTACAGATTCCAGTTCTGTGGTAGTGGGCCGCTGAGCAGTCTCAGGTGCTGGAACGGCAAGTTCAGTCCTTCTTGGCAAAGTATGCCATAGATAGAGCATATCCCTCGTCCCGAGAGAGATTCCAGGTTCTGCAGCTGATACTTCATAGTTCCAAAGAAGGATGGGGGTAGAGTCCCATCATAGATATACGTCAGATAAACCGTACTCTAAGGAGATACCGGTTCAAGATGTTGACGGTTCCTCTTATCGTGAGTTACTATAGATCTAATGGACAAAAGGACATATGCTTCCATATTTCCATCCTTCCGCAACACAGGAAGTTCCTAAGGTTTGCTTTCGGTGGTGAAGCCTACCAGTATTGGGTTATTTCGTTTGGACTAACATTGTCTCTCCACACCTTCACCTTCAAAGTGCATTAGTGCAGCTCTGGCTCCTTTTGTGACTCCAGGGAATCCATGTACTCAATTACATAAACAAAATACTAATTCAGTTGCAGAAGCTGTCTTCTTTGCCACACATAAGGCGCTTGGGGCTAAGACTGAACTCCAAGAAGAGTATTTTTTCTCCAGTTCAGAGGACAACTTTTCTAGGAGGGGTTTGGAACTCCGTTACCATGCAGGCCTGCTCGTATCCATTCTCTCAGAAGTGTGCAGAATCAGGCTAGGCCAGGCCATCACTGTGAAACAGTTTCAGAAGCTGGTGGGAGTCAGCTGCATCCAACGTGATTCCTTTTGTCCTTTTGTACATGAGACCATTGCAGTGGCTCAAGACCAAGGGGTTTTCCCTGAGGGGCAACCCGTTTCACATGATCAAGGTAACATGCAGATGCCTTCATTCCTTGGTGATGTGGAAGAAACCTTGGTTTCTGTCCCAGGTTGAGGGCCCCTTTGTTGTTACAAGATGCTTACGACATGAGCTTCCCTCCAAGCTGGGACGCAGTCCTCAATGGCTGCTCGACTCAAGGTCTGTGGAGAGGGCATCATCTCTCTTGGCACATAAACTGAGACTGATGGCTGCATTTAGAGCACTGAAGTACTTCCTCTCAGATCTCAGAGGCTATCATGTTCTTTCCTGACAGACAACTCATCTTTGGTCTCATATATAAATCAACAGGTGCGTCTGCAGTCGCTTTCTCTATACAGACTGGCACACCAGATCCTCCTGTGGTCCCAGGGCAAGCTGCTCTTCCTGAGAGCAGAATACATCCCTGGGTACCTGAATCAGGGAGAATCATCCTGTTGAGGCAGAGGCTGAAGCCCGGTAAATGGAGACTCCACCCAGAGGTAGTGGAGTTGATATGAGGGAAGTTCCGCCGAGTGGAATTAGGCTTGTTCACATTGTAAGAACTGACACACTGGTTTTCCCTGTTTTTTAATGTCTGATTGCTCTGCTCCTTTGGAGTTCTAGACGGGGTCAGTCTATTTCTAGTAGCCCCGCTCTGGCCTTCCCTAGTATTGTTTTTGGACCTAATGTCTCTCCTGGACGGCTCTTTGTGGGAGATTCCTGTCAGTAGGAACCTACTGTCATAGGCCGTGGGCACAATCTACCACCCCTGGCTGAAGTTGTGGAAGCTTTGGGTTCGGCCCCTGAGGGGGATCAACTCATGAACTATGGTCTCTCAGCCATTCCTAACCCTAGAGCTCCCTCCATGAGGAAACTTTACACCCTAAAGTGAAGACCCATAAAGTCTTCACTTTATGATCCAGTTAACTGCAACATATCAGGTTACGGCTGTAACCATGGTTCCCTGAGAATGGAACTAGACGATGTGTTGCCCTTCCATACTTCCTGCATGCCTGTGAGAAGCTTGCTTCAGCCAATCAGGATTGGAATAGTTGCACATGTGCTTCAGATTAAGTCACGCTGAGGTGTTCCTCATAGTGTCGATTTCAGACGCAGCGTCTCGCTCCTTTCTCAGAAAACGTCTCAGGTTACGAATGTAACCATGGTTTCCTGAAAAGGGAATGGGGCACTGTGTGGGAAAAAAACTTTGCTGTGGGAAGGCCTCTGCGTCAATTTCTCTGACGCAGTGCAAGTTCCCTTGAAAGGAAACCATGGTTACAGTGGTAACCTTTTTTTTTTTTTTTTTTTTTTTTTTTTTTGCGACCCACAATGAGCCATTGGCTAAAAATTTAAAAAAGGCCAATACTACTGTTTTGATCACTGTAAGCAATTAGAACCACACTGAAACCTGTTCTCTGACACTATTACGCCCCGTCTCTAGGGGAATATGGGAAAACACTTAAGAGGCGTAATAAATAAGTTGGGTTGTGGTGATGGAATTCCAGCAACGAATCACTCCGGTCGATAATCAAACAAATACACAAAATGAAGAGAAAAGGTAATACATTTATTAAGAAATAACAAGTGAAATAAAGAGCATCTCTTCAGGGTGTCCCAAAGGCCAAAATAACAAACAAAACAAATATAAAGAAAAAGGAGAATAAATAACCTAACCCAATCAAAAGAAAATAAATTTAGCTTACCTAACTCCCTGCCAACGAGTTCAAACCAATTACAAAATAAACAAGGCACGACACCCCTACGCTCCACACGTTTAGGATGTGTTGTTTTAGACGTAAAGAAAAAAACTGCGAACTGAGGTTACAACAGAATGCACGTTCAATCTCTGATTAACATGACCAGTTTGATCATCGGGCGGAGGAGGGATTCCGGAGCTCTCAACCCAAGTACAACCGCACCAACAATTAGCTCCCAGACGAGTGCCAGCAGCGTCCTTATAAAGGCCCCAACCCAACTGGACAACCAATGGCTTTTATGCACCGCATCATTGAACAACCTATTAGAGAACAGACAAAACAAGAAAGAGAAAAGAAACAGAGCAATGGGGGGAAAAAACAATATACTACATAACACCCGTCGTAACAGACAAATGAAATGTTCATAAAGTTAATATGACTTTCAACCTTCAATTCTTTAGAAAATATATATTTTAAGCTGTGGCAGTGAAAATCAGTGAAAAACAGCCTCTGTTTTGTTAAAATGATGCAACAGGACTGTAAGATTTGCAACCACCCAGAACTGCAGCAGATCTCTGGTGTACTCCACTGTTCTGTCGGGTTTCCGTAATGGGACGTGTCAGTTATCAGGACCCCAGCGGTCAGTGTCCAGCACAGAAGACTGCAAAGGTTTGACCATGATAGAACATCCACCCCCTCTGTTCACTTCTTGCTGTTTCCTTTTTTAGAGAGGGAACAAGTGGAATCATCATCTTTTCCTAACAGTGACAGGAAAAGAAGTGAATTGTTTTATGTATCCAGCTCGGTTTCCCAAAAAAGTATATATGTTGAAAAATTCCATTGTGTTCCACACATTGAGGAGACAATTAAATGATATATCCGGAACCATCAGAATTCCTTTAACTTCATGTAATTAAGTGGGTGCTTGCTGCTTTATGATTTATCATTCGTACATGAATGAGCATCACCATCAATTCTGAAAATGCCACAAGTGTCCTGACTAGCTAGATATTGATCTCATCCACAATCAATTAATTGCCAGAAACATTTTATATATTCTGTGAGAGTTTATATTTTCTGTAAGAGGTAGTTGTTAGTTTGTCTCACTTTAAAACAATCAATCAAATATTTTCATCTTTTGAGGCATTTAATTTGTATTATTATTACTATTATTGTTATTTTTATTTTATTTTTTTGCCATTGTTTGTAACCAAGCTATAATTAATAAAGTGGCTGAGCTTAATCAGAGTCTGGTCACAATTACAGAAATATATATATATATATATATACAAAAGCTGTAATTATTACTATTATTTTATTTATTTTTTTACTTAAACACATAAAAATAAAATAAAAAAAAGAACAGACAATACTGACTGTATAGAGAAGACTGATGATAATGCCACTCTTGTGCTGCATTTGGACTTTTTTTCACTCTTGGAACCTGGAAGTTTATTTGTTTTTATGCAATAATCATGCAAGCATGTGTGTGTGTGTGTGTGTGTGTGTGTGTGTGTGTGTGATTTGAAGTTTAATTTTCTTATGTAGGCCTACACCCTCTTTATTTTCTCTTCACCACACCACAGAATTGGAAAGACGCATTGATCCCATCTTGTGTCAATGAAACCACAGTGTGATGAAACCGTGCATGTGTGTGGCTGAATGAATGGTGGCCAAAACAAGGCCTGATCAATCAAAGGCTGGGCTAATTGATTGGTGGGCTCACACCATAATACTGAAAGAGAGCGAAGCAGAGAAACAGAGTCAATATACAGGAGACTGTGGCGACAGGAACAATCACACAGCTCCAATCTGCGGTCTCAGGTAAGAATTCTGGATATGTATTCTTCTGTTTGTGATGTAGATGCCTGAAGATATCATATTAAATACATTCTAAGCATGTAGCATGCACACCTGATCAAAACAATTTACATCTACACGTGAATCAGCCAGAATTTGCAGATGCGATATGCAGTCTCTCTCTCTCTCTCTCTCTCTCTCTCTCTCTTTATGTGTGTGTGTGTGTGTGTGTGTGTGTGAGAGAGAGAGAGAGAGAGAGAGATAAACATACTGTGATGCTGTTGAGAGGGGAGGAGCCAAAATGTAGCTTATGAGGAAAGTGTGTGTGCAGATCAATGAACTGCCTAGCCTGTGTGTATTCACTATTCTTTGTGTAGTTCATAGCACAGTGATACTGTATTCTTATACAGATGTTTCATGTACTAAAATGAGAATAACCTATTTTAGGGTACAAAATATAGATTTTCAGTTTTTAAGTTTATTTGTTTTTAAAGTTGATTCTGCTTTTCTATGAAATTAGAAATAAATAATAAAACACACGAGACATTTTTTTCCCAGTGAGATATATTGTTTACAACTAAATATTTAGGATTCAATGTGTATTGTGAATTAGCTGAGTGTTTGTTATCGATCTAGACATCTAGACATAGATTTCTTTTTTTTATTTTATTTTTTTTACAAATAAATCATTTAAAAGTAAATAAAAAATAGTTTGATATATAATATTTTTTGCATTATGTCTATCTATTCCTTAATATAGTGATAGAATGAGTGCACTATTAAAACACAATTACAGCAGTTTGAGATTCCATAATTACATATATAAGATGCACAACAATGAACTATGTAGATGTCTAGATCAATAACAAACACTCAGCTAATTCACAATACATAAAGAGCTGATAAAAAGCATGTGCTTATTTTCATTTATTCTATACTTTATTAGACAACAGAAGGAAAGAAATTATTATTTTAAATAAATAATGATTACTTCCGTAATCCTCGTTATCCAGAAGCTAGAGATTGAAATACAAAACAGGTGTTATTTATGCAGTATATAATTATTACATTATTCAAAATAGTAAAAAGTAGTAGAGATTGTGCAACATTTTAAATAGAAATAGTTGAAATATTAAAAGAATTCATCAAAAGAATTCATTCTTAATTATGACTTACAGAAAAACTTTTACACACACAAGCAGAAAAAGGTTTATTGTTAAAAAAAGTTATTTATTATTATTAATATTATTATTTAATAGTAATAATGATGATGATAATGATAATAAAGTGGAACAAAAAATCTAATAAAAAGTGAATCATTATTTTTACCGGCTTTACCGGTTGAAATTATTTAATTTTTTTTAAAGTAAAGCTTTAATAATTAAAGATATATTTTTAATAGGACTGTCAAATGATTAATCACGATTAATCGCATCCAAAATAAAAGTTTGTGTTTACGTAATAAATGTGTTTGTACTGTGTAAAATTATTTCGCATAAGTACACACACGTGCATTTATATATTTAAAAAATGTGTTATTTATATATAAAATATTTATATTTATATATACTATAAATTATATATAAATCTATAAATAGTATATACATGCAAATATTTCTTAAATATATACAAGCATGTGTATGTATTTATTATGTAAACACAAACTTTTATTTTGGATGCGATTAATCGCGATTAATCATTTGACAGCCCTAATTTTTAAATATGCTGGACTATTATATGGCTGTATATTTTACATAATTAACTAGTTTTTTAAGTATATTAAGTGACAATATTAAGTGATACTTGTTTAGAAGAAAATTGGAGCAAAATCGTTTGTAGTGTATTATGGTTACTTAAGTAATACACCAGAAATCGTGTTTAAAAGAGTTGTGTGTGTGTCCATGACAATGACCTCCACCACCCCGTGACCCCCCGTGTGTGTGTGTGTGTGTGTGTGTAAAAGGGGTGCCTCTCTTCAGAATAAATCACACACACAATGGACGAGTGCTGGGATTTCACACTCAACGCCTTCCTCTGTGTGTCCTATTCTCCTCACACGTGTCAGGGAAGAATAAGGAGCCCCTTCACGCAGTGTGACAAATCTCTCCTCCTCACACATATCCTTTTGTGTAAAGTTTCAGAGCATCTGACGCGCAATTTGCTCGGCCTGGCACGTGTGAGGGTGTGCATTGCTATCTTATTTTTGTATAATATTAAGTGATACACTTGTTTAGAAGAAAGTTGGAGCAAAATCTTTTGTAAACGCGCTTTTCTGTCAGATCTTCTGGATTGTCTGCCAGGATGCCGTTTGAAAAGGCTTATTGTTTGAATGCTTGCAGTCCACTCCACAAGGGCTCTTGCTGTAAATACGGCAATTTGACTCCAGCTAGTGGAAAGTAGCTTTGACAGCAGCTAAATAGGACTGCACCACAAAAAGAAATCAATACTGGACTCCTGTTCATGGCAGCCTGCGTCTCTCCCCTCCCCTGATTTATACAAGAAAACCTTTGGGCTTTCCATTGGAAAGAACGCAGCCGCTCACATTTGTGCGAAGAAAGGTTTAAACGCTTTTAAAAAATGAGTTCTCGGAAACCTTCTGCCTAAATTTCTGGAAAACAACATAGACTGTGTTAAAGGGTTTTGCAGTGAAAGGGTATGAATACAATGTATTCGTACAATTTTCAAAATTGTGTGTCTCCTTATTGATTTCACCCACCAGCACCTCAAAAAACCGAGCAAATGCATTTTGTCTCTTACATTAGTCTAAGCTTTTTCTTCCCAGCAGCCAGACATGAGATGCTTAAAACTGAAGGATTTGACACACTTATTGTTATTAACAGAATTATTATTCTTATTATTTTTAATAATAGAAGAAGCCTTACGATTGTTTAACCCTAAGATAATGCAGGAAATGTGCATTATCAAAAGAATATGAATCCAATATCAAAAGAAATTCTGAAAAAGATATCAAATGCAAAAGATTATTCAGAAGAAAGTTCATTATTTTGCTTCTCAACTAACCTGATAATCTTTCAAATTTTGAAATATATAAAAATATGTAGCTTTATATTTTTAACTATGTATCTTAAACATTACTATATTTTCTCACATGAATCTGCTTCAAATTACAGTTACAATTACAACATACATGTGTGTGGTAGTCACTCTTAATAATTGTATTATTATTATTGAAAGCATGCGTGGATATATTGTATCAAAATAAACAAGTGAATCTGCTGATTCATGTGATGCCAGTTTTGTCATTTAGTTTCACCATGTTCCGAAAATGTTATTTCTTTCCTCAGAATTTAATTTTATCCTTTATATTTTTCACAGAAGTTTATGATTTCTATACTGTCACGTTGAGCCATTTTCTTCAGTTTCTCCTACTCTTTTAAAAATGATTTAAACAGGACACTGTGCTAATTATTTTTCAATTACTGTGCATGCAGCTTTTATGTCCCCATATTAACTGTTACTAAACTGAATATTTGTAGTCTAAAAAAATATATATTTGTCACATTTCAGGAACATTTAAAATAAACTGAAAAAAAAGTAGGAAACTGAAAAATACAGTTTGGTTACATGACCAAAGGTATACAATTTTCGTTAAACATTGATATAAATTTTAACTTTTAATCTTAATGTTGATAAAAAGTGCAAATGTTATATGTCACCTACTGTCAATATATCCTGTAATTTAACAACTAGGTACAAAATGATCATGACCACATAATCCAACCGAGAGAAAAAAAGAAGACATTGTTGTGTCAAAATGGGATCTGGATAAACTTTAGACAATGATTTTTTTTTTTGTAGATGAAGAAAGATAAGCTGAACAATGATACAAAGGTTGCAAGTTATTAAATGAAGAGAGAGATGGAGGAGTGGAACAGTATTGATTTTGAACTGTTCCCTGAGGCTTTACAATGGCTATCAGGCCAGGGGGATGGTGTACACACACACACACACACACACACACACACACACACACACACACACACAGAGCAAGCGGTTTAAAAGTGAGAGGATAATGACCCTACTGGTTAAATTGTCAATTATACTATAGTTTTGTCTTGCACACTCCTCTAATAACAGAGTGAAAGACTCACAGCTCTCATACAGTATTTCTGTGACGGCGGTCTGTGATGGTACACAAACACACCAACCAAAAGCTCACATTTGTGCTGTTAAGATCTTTATCTCCAAAATGAATTGTTACTTATGTGAAGCGTAATGCTATAAATTCTATGGAGAAATGCTTGCCTCATACTTATGTGAAGTTTAATTTTACAGTTTTTTTCGATTGCTAAACGACAGTGAGCACAACTGGAGCTACATGTGCAAAACTCTAACTACAGTCTGCTCTACCAACAGTCCCCTGAGCTAAACAGTTCACATCACCTGCAAAACTCACTCCAACTCTTAACACATGGCTCAAAACAGGCTCAGTGCAGCCAAACACTATGCACAACCCTCACTGAGATAAAACACACTGTCACTCAGAACACACTGAGAGTAAAAACACTAGCATCAAACACCAATACAGAAAATACAAACTTTTCATCTTTACAGTTTGAACAATTTCAGTGACTTCAAAGTAATATTTTCTTCAAAGAAAAGAGTGACATTCTTTCACATGATTTATTTAAATTTTTAGAACATAACAATTCTTTAAGGTAAATGAAAATTAGCAGTTTGCTTCAATAGTCTGTAGTAATTTATGGAATTACAGTAATGAGAAAAAAAAATCATCTGAAATAACAGCTCTCTGTCTTCTTTGTCTTCCTCCACGCATCCACGTTCCATTTCCAAATTAGTCTTTCTGAGCTCTACCTATATATATATATATATATATATATATATATATATATATGTGTGTGTGTTCACTAAAACGTCTAAAACAAGACACCTGCTTAGCCTTTCAGCTGAAATTGCAGCAGTGTTTGAAAGGCACAAGGCTGAGATCTATTATGTTTTGAATGTGTGGTTCACAGTTTTGACTGCAGTGTGTTAGCATTTGAACAAAGTGCTGTAAATCCACAACCGCAGGTTGTGGTTAAAGTCATGGGATAGGTGTGTAGAGTTTTGAAAACTGTGTTCAAGCAATGGAAAACGAACTAGAGTTTGGTCCACATGAACTGCTGCTGTGCAGACTGGAGTTAGAGTTTTGCACATGTAGCTCCAGTGTGTAGCTCCAGTTGTGCTCACTATCGTTTAGCAATCGAAAAAAAACTGTAAGAAGATGAATATGGTGTGATTTGTGCAGAAGTTTTTATTATTATTATTATACACAATAATTACTATAATTTCTGAGATTAGTTAAAGTATATAAAATATTTAATAAATCAGAAGGTAGGCTACCAAAACATTTAACACACTCTATGAATTAATCATCAACAATATACAGAGAATACTAAAACGGGTTCATTTAATACTATAATATAGTTTTAATAATGATATTATGTTTCTGAATATACTACAGTCTCAGAAAAAAATTTATATACTTTTTAAATGTTACAGTTTCATAAAATGTTGCGGCCTGCACATTAAAAAAATGGCACATTTTTACCTGCTTATTGTAATTTGTAACTATGTTTGTTTTCATCATAATACATTTATTTTTATCCTGTTTATTATTTTAGAGAAGAAAAAAAAAATAATATCCCAAATTATGTCGTGTTGTATTTTAAGAATTGTGGCTTGGATTTACACATTTTCTGAGTTAAATGTGCACATGCCATAATATTTCAAATATTGAATCGGTGCCTTGTGTTTGTACATTTATATGGTCATACGTATTTAAGAGCAAATATACAATGTAATAAAATATAATGTCATAGTGGCCCATATGTTGAATGAATCAGGATATTATATGCACTTTCAAGTAAGCTTTTTGGAGCATGTTTTACAAAAGGTCTTTATTTTTCCATGCACAATATTGTTCCTGCTGTACAACTTTATGAAATCAGATGCTGGATGAGCAAAGCTTCATTTGTCTTGTTTTTTAAGTGGGGTGGGGTATTTTTAGGGGGATAGGGGGAGTTGTTTTGTCCATCTGTTCCCCCAGATATGGCACTAAAGCAGTGACCACGCTGATCATACTAACTGACAAAGGTCAGAATGACCCTTGACCTTATGGCCGCTAGTTGAGTGCAGTGGACATCTGGGCAAAGCCATCATTAATACACATACACAATATGGTCTGCCACGTGCTGAGGATATTTTTTTTCGCCGTTTTTTTTTTTTGGGGGGGGGGGGGGCAAGAAAAAAAAGAGACTCATTTGAAAGTGCAGTGTCATATTTTTATGAGCAATATGTCCTTGGCAGGGTAATGGACTGTAACTGTAGACGTGATTCTTATTCTATTAACCATTACACCTATTTTAATTGTGGATCTGATCACTTGATATGTGAAACACATTGTATAATGCAACTGCTTTACCATTACATTTTCATATACCTATAACAGAAATGAAGTAATGTGATTTAATTGCCATTTATAAGTGCCTTGATGTTTCATTTTAATTTATTTATAGTTATAGTATGAAACATTTTCACAGAATTTTTTAGTCATGGATTAAAAAGCTAACTTACAACAATTGACCATGAATAACCAGTGTTTTCATAAAAACAATCTTATTTACTGCAGTTATTGTTCATACTGTAAAACAATAACAAATCGCTTACTATGATATATATAAAAAAAGATGAGATCTCCTTCAGAGAACTTTTTATTTATTATTTAATTATTTATTTATTTACACCAGACAATGTTTTATAGGTTTTAAAAACTGGGGTTGTTTATTGGAGTTTAATGTGTAAATACTCAACATTTTAACTGAAATTAGCTAATGCTAACATGGTGTGATCTGATAATTAATGTAGAATGCTATAGAATACGTTTGATAGCAAAATTAGAGAGACTGAAAAAGAATATGCTGCCAGAATTGAATTATTATCATTTCTGGGTTACAGCCAGTATGTTAGCATTAGCATAGCTGGGATACAGCCAGTTTAGCCTACTAACATCGCTGGATCAAAGCCAGGGTGTTAGCATAGCCTTTGCAGAGTTGGACAGGTATTTATATGGAGGAGCTGATAATAAATGGCGTTTTCTGAGAGGGGTATGAAGGGTGCTAACATGTTAACTGATAACCTAGCCATTTCAGTTTGTGTTTGGCTAGCAAGGTGTCTTGCTTGCTTAGTCCTTAAAAATCACTGATTAATGAAAAAATATGCAAGATAGAGTGATACGTAGACACCAAATCAGATAGCACTGATTATCACGATGCACTAGATGGAGCTAATGGAGTTCACTGATCATAGTTTTCGCCAAAAAAGCAACAACATAGTTACTAGATATATTAATCTATAAGCAATCTACTTATTTCTGTGAAGATATCAGATTTATGTTAATGAATGCTGTGTCCACTGTGTATTTTTTCCTAATGCACTTTGATTGGTATACAGTAGGCTGAAGGGAGGTCAAGGGTCATGGCCTCAGAGGGTCGAATGACCCCCGGGCAGCAGATTGTTAATGTGCTTGAGGGGTGTGGCACTGTCAAAGTGAAACGGCATAATGCACTTTTACTTACTCAGTACGCGCGAAACGCACACCAACACTCGCAACAGGACGCATGATCATGTAACAGGACCTCGTCTTCCTCAAGAGTCAAAGCTGGATGTTTCACTGACTATCCACTTTGTTTTTTATTCATTTATTATTTCTTTTTTTTTATTTCTTTTATGAAAAATTGTTGATTTGAATATTTAGCAGAGTTATTATGTTTGCTGCTATCATATTTCTTTAGTCAATAAATCACAATTTAAAGCAGTAGGCCCTACCTCCATTGTGATGAATGCTAATCATAATTTGAGGTAGCTAATCTTCAGTATATTTTTATCTTCAGCAGATTGCAACTGTGTAGTTAAAAGTAGCAATAAAAGAACTGTCATGTCATACAACTTAACAGACATATCCGCAGTCCTTTTGCATTACACGTCTTGAGTGTGATTTTCATGTGAGATTTCTGTAATATATGGAGATGTATGGGGGCCGATGGAACAATCACAAAATCAACCGAACAGGAGTCCCCACCGAACAGTTTGTACCAAGCCCCACTTACTTTGTTTACTTTGTCCTGTTTATGCCTATTGTGAGAATAAAATAAGCTTGACTGCAGTTAATCATTTATACAAACAGTATTCAAGCTGCCAATGTGAGAACAGGGTATTTCAAGAATCAGTGTGCACATTAAACTAACTGTGTGCACATCATCTTCAATTTTAGAACATAGAAAAGAGTCGGCGACAAAATAGCAGCAAACTAAATATGTCTGTACAAAAAGAGATGCAAAATAGTGAGCAAGAATTTCTGTACAAGGATGTGCATCTGAAAGTTTCTGAACAAACTGATTATCTAAAATTCACCAGACTTTGACATTTTATTGTGTAGTATTTCTGATTAGTTGATTATACCCTATGATTTTGGAAAGCCTAATTTATCTAGAAATGAGTCAAAACATTTGCTCTTTGAGCTACTTATTTAAACATGTTCAATGTCACTGAAGTCCAATGGGATTTACAATTGAGCATAGAATTAACTGAGGATGACAGAATCCAGGTTGAATAATTTCTGGGCTGTATGCAGCCAAGCTACTGCCACTGAGATGAATGGCACTTGCTAACAGATAGCTTTCCCCAAGTATTTCAGAGTTCCTTGGATAATACATAGTGATTCGGACAGGTCTCAGAAACTGCTTTCTCACAGGTACGAAGCTATTTGCAAGTCTCTCTGAGACTGTGGGACAGAAGCTGTTGGCTTATAGCCAGAGGCTTTGCTTTAAGCACAAGTGATGGGTCATTCATGAACGATCCGTTCGTTGCGTCCGTCACGTGACAAATGAACGAAAGACTCGGAAGGTAAAGTAATTATTTATGTTCCCTGTAAATTATTTTTGACTTGAATCATAATGATTTCTTAATTCAGAATATGATCAGGATTGGGTGGATGTGTTAGGGGAATTTGGCTTTTAAAGCCACTTGAATGTACGAAATGACTCGAAAAAAGATTCGTTCATTTTGATGAACGAGATCGAACAAGAGACTCAGCAAAACGATCCGAACTTCCCATCACTTTTAAGCACCTAGTTTCAGCAACAATAATAAAGGTCGCATCTCTCTTTTATAAAACCATACCTGCAATTAAAAACGCTCATTGTCTCTCCTCCTGTGACATGATGTATGATCAGCGCAGTGATTTTAAAGTCTGTTTTGTGTCGTCTGTCTCTGGTGATGACAGGTAGCTCAACCTTTAGAGAAGAGATGACAAGCTATTGTTCGCTTTTTAAAAATGAACTGGCAAGGGCAGGAAGGAACCCTTCATTTCCGATCATCACTTAAATCTGCTGGCCTTGAGAAATGCATTACACAATGATCTCACGCCAGGCCTCATTTGAGCCACTGTGTAGGGGATGTTTTTGTTGGGTTGTACGAAAAGCTTTTGAGGACGAACGTCCTTTATAGCAACACATAAAAATAAGTGTTTCCCCCCAAAGCCTATGGGGCTCAGTGTGACGTTTTTTTCACTATTCCAGCTGTCCGTGAACCATAACCTCGTCCTCAAAGGAGCGAGCGCGGTACCATGAAGCAGACAGGACTGAAGTGTATGGTGGAGCAGTTGTTCCAAGGACAGAGTGAGACTGAAAGGATGAAATTTAAGAGAAAACCGAAATAAATAAGTAAAAAGAAGATTTCTTAATGGAGGCTCTCAGTTGAGGGTAAAAGAGCTCATTCAAAGTTCTTTTGAAAGCCATGTTAGTGGATGAGTGTGTTGTCAAAGGCCCATCTGTACGGAATTATGGAATTCTCTCTTTCGTTTGCTTCAGATCTTGGATATATAGTGGCTGTACTGTTTGAACACCTTGCAGTTTTAAAATCTTTGGTTTATATTTTTTTTCTCCATTTGAATCGGGTTACAGCTTCAGATAGTTCTCTCGTAAATTTCACCATTTGACAGGCGTGAAACATGTATGTTTCATGGTGAAACATATACGTACATTGAAATGGTGAAACATATAATCCTTTCCTTACTGATTTTGTTGTTTTTATTTCGCAGCACAGACAACACTGTTTGTATTATTGTATGGCTCATATTGAAAACTGTCTCTTGTGTGTGCCAGGTTATTTAGTGACACTTTAGGGACAGTTCCCCTTGCTCAAAAGTAAATTTTTATTTCTTTTAGGGATATGCTTAAGATTTATGTTAGTCAGTAGAACTAATTATAATTAGGAAGCTAAGTCTTGTATGTGATGCAATGGTAAACGGCTTGAATATAATGAGAACCATGTCACTTAGTACAAAGAACACATCATCTATAACCATCTGCTGCTGGGTAGAACAAATTCAAGTTTTTAAAGCTTTCATGCAGCATTTACTAATATTGTTTCCAATATAGAAATTTGTGAAATTCTACTGAGAATTTGATATTATCAATATACAAAATATATTCGCTAACAGTCCTCACACAAACCCCCTGCATAATGAACTTACTCAAAGAAACGCAAAGAAAAATTAATCGGGTATAAAACAATGTGAAATGTGAAGGAAATGTCATTAGTGAAATTCGATGAGTTCCCTGTCTCTTCCATGTTTAAGTTAAATATTTAACTTCATTTGGTTATGCTTTAAGTACCTGTAAGAGTGTAGTACTCTCTGTTTCACTCAACACATTTTATCGTGTTTAAATCTCATTCCACAGAATTCTGCAGATATTTCCTTAAAATCTGCGCAGAAAGAAAGTGAAACAAAAATGGAAAAAAAACGAAAAACAGGCAAAATTATCTTGCTCCATAGACCCATGGGGGTTTATGAATGTACATAGAGCCACCACTTTCTTTACAACTGTAAAAAGTATTTCAAGGTTTATTTGCTAATGTGGTATATTTACTTTGTAATAGTATGTGTAGCATTACATCAAATAATAATGTTTGCGTTTGTTATTAATGAAAGCTATATAAATGTTTGTATCTAGCTTTTCTAAATAGGGAGGTCCATGGCTGACCGGATGGGCTGTCTTTGGGTCAGTTAATTTTTTAGAAATCCCTGAAATAAAGGGATTTGACATGTTGCTGTAAGAAACACCATTCAAATCAAAAATCAGGAAAGTCTCAGTTTAGTATCATAAATTTTCAGCTGTTTATATGCAGCGTGTTAAAGAGAGATGATTTAGTGCTGTTCTCTTGGCTGTTTTAGCACAGGATCCTTTAATGCAGGGCAAATGAGATTTAGGGTGTATTTTTAAACTAAATTACATTGTAGAGACGCCACCTCTGTCTCTCTGACCGAGGGACCAGGATACTGTTCCACTCGCCCGTCAGAAGTAATTACATATGCACAGAGAAAGACAGATTTACACAGATTTGCCACCCAAATGAGAAACCTTTGTGCTGTTAAACGGAATGTTAAAAATGGCCATTCAGAGAATTGACACAGCAGTCTGCGAACACCTTGAATAAAAACGCGGCTTGCCGAACGTGTCTATAATGATGAGCCAGAGTATTCTCTTTGTTATTCTCTACCAATCCGTGCTAGCGTCTGTGAATCTTTAATAAAGCTCAGGGTGAGTCCTGCTGGAGATGAGCTCTTTTATGTCTCTGGGTTCTGATTTGACTTGTCCCTGTAGATTTGTCCATCCAAAAAGTCCTGTCAATCAGTCTTTGAACATTAAAGGGTGTGTGTGTTTAATTATGCATCCTGTTCAAATTTCAGCGAGTCAGAAACACAAGAGTGCAGAGAGTGCAAATTCAGCAGATGAAAGTGAATAAACCTGCTGATTTACCTGGAGTCTATCAGAACCGACCGCAAGCAACATCAGATTAAACATGGGGTGAAAGGTCATTTCATGCTTTAATGTTTTGCCAACAGGGCTTGTGTTTAAGTGTGTTTGGTGATTCTATTGCATTCAACAACCTGGTCTGTAAGTAACTAACAATTTATCTTAAAGCAATGCTTCTTATTCAACTGCCTGTGTTGCAGGATTTACTTTGAAACTGTAGCTTCCCAAGATACTTTCTATTTACATCTATATAATGTTTTACAATCAGAGAAGTTTTACACAAAAAATCTTGCACAAAAGCAATGAAACCTCAAATTTCAGCACTAAAGTTAACAGTTTGTGAATTTACACAACTAAACTAAACTAAACTAAACTAAACTAAACTAAACAACAGATCCAATATATAGCAATAGGCAGCAGTGCTTAACTAAAAAAAAGTTCATAGTTTAGATAGTGTGTATATGTCCAGTAACAAGCTTTGTTTTCCAACAAGTTGGAGTGTAGCATAAGAAAAAAGTCACAATTTTGGTCTACTGTGTCGTTATATTTTTTAAATGTTTATTCTGTTGGTTGCAAACAATAGATTTACAGATTCATTGAAGTCATCACTCCATACAAATTCATTGTGCATAGTGCTTCTTGCAAAATACATGTTTAGTTATCTAAATATTTAGTTGCTATTAAATATAAATATTAAGTTTATATTGCTATCCACATTTTTTTTTTTAAGTAGCTTGTAGCTTAGCAAGCTAGTTTCAAAGTATCTTCCCCAACACTGCACTGCAGCACCGGTTTTAGTTTGATGAACTAAATAGTAAAAAGCCACTAATTCAAATTTATTAACTTGATTGAATTGATTTATTAAATTGACTGAAAATCATTTTCATTGTGCAAATTCAGAGCTGTTAATAAAGTGCATATTCCCATCACTATCTTGTCATCTAGTTATCTGTCCATATGGTCTGTATAGCCTACTGACATCTCTTTCCTTCCTTCAGTCAGTCATGCCTATTAGGACTCTAATTACACACACACACACACACACACACACACACACACACAGTGACAGTCCCTGTCATTGTGTGGCTTGAGCGACCGTTTATTGAGGCCCCTACGAGGCCTCCAGAGAGCATACTGTGTGCAGGAGTGAACACTAGGGGGCAAGCTGAAGACATCACAATGGCTCTTTTCCTGTTCACCTACATCCAAACACTCACATACTAGACTAGAGTATTCAAGGAGGATTCATGGAAGCTTTTGCAGGTGGGAAGTTCTGGACTCCCTATTATGCATTTTATAAAAAGTTTTGTTGTGCTCATAATTTTTTTTGTGCGTGACTTTAGCTTATTTTTGTTCATCTGTAATTTTCTCAATGCAATCGTTCTTGGTTTAATACGCTGAGATCTGTAGGTTGATTTGCATGAAAAACATAAACATGGAGGCCCTTTTTGCTCTGTTTGTTACCTGTCTGTCTGACTCAGCAACACTGGCTTCGCCAATGGTGTGAGTTTGGAGACTGGGCTATAATTCAGCCAATGAAAGATGTTTTGGGAAACCTGTTTTGAAAACAGTGGCTGCATCTGAAATTTCATACTTGCCTACTATATTCACCTTTTTCCTAACACGCTGTACTGCATTTTAGATTATAGGTGGCACTTCTGGTTTGGGGAAGTTCCACTCGAAAAGACTAAAACTAATCGTTTCAAATCATAATGTTGCATTACAAATTATCCTTATCTGTCAGTTTGACTGAATGAGCTGTAAAAATTTCCTTCAGGTTCAGCCTTCAAGAGAATGACGTAACACTTGGTGTTTTAATGTAACATAGTATGACAAGAATATCTATGACAAGAGCTCTTTTCAGTCACTGCATCCTCCGGATTATATTCTATTTTCCTTTTTATTCCGCTGTAACAGTATGAAAAAGGACAACATACCGCACATCTGTGGTGTGCTTTACAATATAATTTACAATATATCCCATTAATAATTCACTGAAATTCACTGAGAATCTCTAGTTTTTCTCCCCAAATCCTCACGTCTCACTCCAGGTTTGTTTTCACATGGATACTTTAAAATGTAATTGTTTTAGCTTTTCACTTCTAATCCCTATTAGCAGTGTTTACTAGAATGTTTCTAAACCACGTAAATCTAATATTTATTGTTAGTCACAATGACAAAAATCACAATTATTATCACTCAATGTTCCAGTTCATTAACACTTTTGATTAAGGCAACGTGTTACATAATACAGACATATTACTACAGTGATTTTTAACACGTCAGTGATTTTCAGGATGTCTGATTCACTATTCATAAAAGAGTAGACGAAAAGTTCACGGAGGACTTTCTACCTCCAATGAGATTCTGAAGAGCACATCCAATTGACACTTTACTATCAGACATTTTGGAGACAATTTGTGAATGACAGTGAAGCTAAGCAACTGACGCTGGTAGGTCTCATGACAATGACAACATGGCAAATGTAGTATGTTCGTATCAAATTCATATTACACACCTACATACTATAGAACACACTTTTTTTTAACTGTCACAAAGTACTCACTTATTCAAAAGAAATACCTACTCAGGGAGCGATTTCGGATGCATCCATTATTTTTGTTGCTAATCCATTTGGTGCTGGACAATTACACAAGCTACTTTAAAGCAGTAACTCACAATAGGTACTTTTGTAAACCAGTTACTTGATAATCAAAATATTAAAGACACAAAATTTTAAATGTTCATCACATCTAAACTAATATCTCAATGGGTCCTGAACAGGTGTTTTGCATCATTGTTGTTCCCATGCATTTTAGCTCCCCTAGAATTTTTAATTGACCAATCAGTAACCAATACAACTATTTGTTTTATAATCTGTATTCTAACACAAGGAAGACATCTGTGTCTGTGAAGTCAGAATAAAACATCCTTTGATCTGTAAAGTGACTATAGGCGGAATAAAGCCACATTCTCTCTCTTCATTAAACAGGAAGGGAAGCGAGATTAACTGAACTTCCGCTGGGCCCTTTGTGAGGACAGAAGCTCCAGCATTGTCTGGTTGCGGGACGGAGCGATAGGGGGATGAAAGAGAGCAGGCCTGTGGTGGACGAGAGGGGCCTAATGAAGGGAGATTAGGAAACAGTGATTTGGCTCTCTTGCGGACGCCAGCTATTATGTTCTTTTGTGCTGGAGCAGCACGAGCCAAAAGCTCTTGGAGAGAAGGAGAACATGAACTGCTTGTGGTGCAGTGTTAAGGGACGGCCGGCCCCCACCCACAACTACCCTAAGCTCGTGCCCCACCAGCCTGCTCGCTATTCAACAGTTGCCATTTGACTCTGACAAGATTTACATCGGAGCAGCTGCCACCAACCCTATTGTGTCCAGGCACGGGCTGGGGCGATCAGGCGCTGTGGCCCGTGTTGGGTTTGTAAGGGAGGGCTGGGCTACGAGTGTCTGAATGTGGGTCAGTGTGGGTGCAGGTGCCAGGAGTGTGTCGGCTCTTTGTAACTGTGTTAACTGTGTCTGACAGAGGACCACATGGTGGCTTACAACGGTTGACTAGAGAATCACTTTATGTACTACATGTGAGTGGATATGTACGTTTAAAGCTGCTGTATAATTGCTGTGCCACTATAGAGTCACTAAATGTAAATGTTAAAATAACAAAAAATTTTACTTTTCTTAAGTAAATACTTGCAAAACAGAATGATTTGGGTAGTTGCCAAAGAGTTGCAATGCTGTTTTTAGGCTGTTGGTTGCCAGGGTGTTGCTATGCTGGGGTGGTTTTGGTGGTTGCTGTCTGCGTTTCCACCGCGGTTTAAAGTACCGTGAAGACTAGGCAAATTAGTCCGGTGACGTAGGACTGCTCGCTACTTTACAGTTTCCGCTGGATTTGATCCTCTGAATTTGAGTTTAATAAAGCCTGAACCTCGTCATCGGTCCATCTGTCGTATTTTTTAACTCCATTGTTGATTCGAATAGCAAACAAACTGTTACTGCACGCACAGCAACAGATTTTAAAAAATGGTGGTTGAAACAAAATGCAGCATGGAGTCAACCAATCAAAACTCAACCAATCAGCATGTTCAGCGCCCAAGTTCCACCCCTGAAAGATCCTGAACTTTGAAAAAGTACTACCTCACCAGCAGGGTTTTCAGAGGGGGAAATATTTACCTGGAACTTCATTTAGAACCTGGTTCTTGCGGTGGAAACACACAGAGTATCACCCCAAAGTCCCTAGTTCCTGGGGAAAGTTCCTGCAGTGGAAGCGCGACTCAGGTTTACCTTAATATCCTTCATCATGCGAGTTGTGACTACAGCCATCTGTGGTAGAATACAGGACAGAAAAGATTTAAGATGGACTTACCAGCACTGCTTCGCCTCATCGCCTGCGAGAATTGGCCGCTGGTGGAATATTGGTGGTGTGGAAGCTCCAGCAGGGTGACTCCACTCTTGAGTCTTCACCTTTCATCCCGGTCCCGGCCGGCTATCTGGATGCTTTGGTCCATGGTCCTGACCAGAAATCTTCCTTCTTCAATGTTCCCGCCTGACTTTCTGGTGCAATTTCCTTTGCTGGTTCCGTCAGCTCCACTGGTGTCGTCCTTCTCCTCGGCCCTCTCCGCACCGTTAACTCTGTGCGACCCAATGGATTCGCCCTGGACGATCGGGAAGATCACCAATTCGGCATGAGGATGAGGATTCCCCGGCTTCACCTCCTGTCTCCACTTGGCCTGTTGGCCTGTCGGCTCTACCCTGGGTTTGCGCTCCCTCGACTCCACCGTGGTTTGTCAGCCCTAGGAGTCCTCCTTGCTCCTCCGTCCTTCCGGCTCAGCCTCAGGTCTAGTCCACACGTACACGGGTATTTTTATAAACCTCCTTCGTTTAAAAAAAATCGTCCAGAAGCACGATTTCAGAAAAAATCTCTGTCCACATGAAAACGCAAAAAAACGCTATGAAATGCTGTCAAGAGCATGCTGAACCAACAGGGTGACGATATAACCCTAATCGTAAAGCCATGTTGGCCAATCAGAAGCCTGAAAAAGGTTATTAACTGTTCCGGTAGGCTAACAATTGCTGAAACCGAAATCGCTCCCTAAACCCTCATTCACTATTCCCCACGTTAGTCAACTAATACTGTTCACTTGAAGTAGTGAATGAAAAGGAGTGAGCGAATTCAGACAGTACACGACAACACTGCAACCGGAGTTTCTGAAAATCTTCACCCTGGCAGGAGTTTTCAAAAAGGTTTAGTTTCAGTGACCTGATACTGCATTTGCGTGTGGAGTATCCCCTGAGTTATCCTTAGTTCATTATCCTGAATTTTCTCTGTTTGATGTTTGTGTTCTTCAGAGTTGCATTCATTATTAAAATACTTTAATTTGCTTAATCTCCTTCGTCGTGCAAGTTGTGACTAGTACAGCCATCCGTGACAATATCATGCATTAATGTATATGCATATGCATTTATTTAGTATAAGATTTTTTTTAATTAGTATATGAGTTGTGTTGAAAAATACACACACACATATATTCACAAATATCTATTTTTTAAATTATATTTTACCATCTCCATAGAATAAACTTTACATACCATCTTTAACCAACCCTTTAAAATGGAGGGTTCTGGGTTTTAGTGTTATGGCATGGAACCAGTTTTGTGCCCAAGTTTAATTCTTAGGCTTGGGGTTGTATAGTGATGCTTGCAGAAATTGACACGTTAGACTATCAGGCAATCTGTCATGTTTACTCCTATAATTTCTTTGACTAAAAAGGACATTGCAAACCTACCTAAACCAGATGGCTGCCTAGCTCCTTCCAAACAAGTCAACATAATGAGGTGAATGCCATTGTCATGGAGACCGCGGACCTGCATGGCTTGGTGTTCACCTACACTAATCAATGAGACATTGTTCATTTGCATGCCTGAAATATTATCCACCGATTCAAGATGACGGCATGATTTTTAGTCCATTTTAAATTCCACTATAGAACGTTGTCCATTCGAGCCATTCACAGGAGAAGCTGAAAACCCAACCCCTGTCTCCCTGCATCTACAACACTTTTCATTTCTGAAGGAAGTTGATGATGGAGAAGACTATTTTGAAGTGGTGTTTTCGTTCTCTCAAACATAATGGCTCCCATATAGAGCCCAGGCCTATAAAAAGTTATGAACAGTCATAAAAGAAATAAAATGTGATGACTAACTTGTAAGAACAGTCTTAACGTTTTATGCAACCAGCCCCAGGGCTGTATACTCTCTTAAGTAGGTATGACTCTAAACAGTACCAAAGTAGGGTACTGTTCTTCAGATTTTAACATGAAGAGAACCTTTTTTATAAGGTTCCATAAACTAAAGAACCATGCTTTGAATGTCCTATATAGGACCTTAATGGTGTTATAAATAACCTTTTCAATTATATTTATTTTCATTAATATTGGTATCTTCATATTATAAATTTGTTTAACCCTGGTCTTGTATCTTGTTGCCTTTATTTGGGTTTTACATAAAAAAAACAGCATGTTGTGTCAATTAGGTACTTTTATTTTTTTATTGACATGGCAGATTGTAGCAAAAATGACAGTGCTTTAACAACAGTAGTTGAATACATTACTAAATAACAATTGACATTGAACATGATATAGATGTAATGAAGACCAAGTTCCAGTGAAATATCTTCACAATCCCCTATGATGTCTTTATGTCCTTCATTATGTGATTATTTTGAGTGGCAGTTTCTCTCTGCAGATGATGAGGTTATGGCATGTGACAGCATCTGAAATAAACAATTGAGTTTAGAGTTTCTCTTCCATTTGATTATGTAAAAACAATTATGTTCATACAGGCCATTATGAGCAAAAATGGACAGAATGAGACCTTTACCATGTTAAAAGGAAAAAGGGATATAAAGTCATGGAATGTCTTTAATGCTTTTTGTGACTGGGTATGTATAGGCATAAGGACATCATTTAAAAAAATCAAACAATATGGATCATAAATTCCATATGTTTCTTATTTACTTTGTGGAGAAGAGAAGATGAGTGTCCTTAACTGAACCGAGCCACAGCCACGTTGTTTAAATAATGAGCACGTTAATATTGTGTGCCTATAGGTGAGTCCACAACGTGAGTACATTTTGTCCCGTAGATGGTCTGCTTGCACGCTTTAACCTCTCGCACGAGCAGATCTGTTTCCTCGCTAGAGAAGCTTTCAGTTTTTCCGCTGGCAAATTCCGCCATGTAAATAGCGAATCTGCGATGGCGCAAGAGCAACTGGCTTTTAAAGGGGACTGGGAGATGAGATTCTGATTGGTTTATTGCACGTTATGCCCAAAACACACCCACTACTCATTTAGAGAATAGGGAAACCCTTTTAGACCATTTTTCCCGTCGTTAAACTAGCAGTGGATTCGGGTTCGGACATGCCCTAAGTGCACTTGCGCCGTGCGCTTTAGACCATGCGCTTAGATAAAGTAGGGCACTTAGTTCACCTGGTGTTCATCTATCATCTCATTAGTTCCCTCGTTTAGTTTTGGTATAAGTACTCCCTGTTTTGTTCAGTTCTTTATTCTTTCTTATCTATGTAAAGTGGTTGTTTCCCCTACCTGTTTCTGAGTGTTTTGATTATAATAATAATAATAATAATAATAATATATATATATATATATATATATATATATATATACAGTATATATATATATATAAAGAAAATGCTTTGGATAGAACTCAATTCATTGGTATTTCTCATTGCAGAACAGCTGTCAAACATATTGAAGATTCAACTCACATAAAAGTTGTTTTATCGTCCAACATCAGCTGAATATCACCTTTCCCTATTTTTTGTGTGTTTTTTTTTTTTTACTAAATTACATTTCGTTGGCTTCATGTCAGGTGTGTTCATTCCTTTTTATGGAAAAAAATTAATCTACTCTGCTGCTGCCATCATGAAATGAGGAGTGAGCTATCAGCCGATAGCTTCTCTGCACCCTGTAAAAGGGGTTGGAAGCAGGTCAAGCATTTAGTAATAAGCCACTGTAGTCCTAGTGTCATGTGGACAAGAAACCTTGTATGGGCCTGTGCTCGGACAGAGATCTATAAAACAATGACAGTCAGAGGAGGTGATCAACAACTCATGTCTCTCACACGATAAAACTCGTTGTTTGTTTCTTATTATAAATTTCTGTGATTTGTTAGTGGTCAGAGCATTTGGACAGAAATATCAACTTACTAAATTTCTTGGGAAAGAGTTAGGATTGAAAAGAAAGGATTCAGTGATTGATGGTGAATAATTAAACAACGCACTGCTCAAAAGGAACACAGTAAATATAGTGACACATTTCATTGTCAAATGTTAGTAGATCGTGTTCATAGTGTGAGGGCACCTGTGTGAATTTGAGGTGAAAAAATAACCTTGTGACCAGCTGCCTAAAAGTCACTGCAAAAAAAATTTGCTCAGAAAATTGACGTTAGCTGTCGCTCTCAGAAAAGCTTAATTTTGAGAAAATACATTTTGGAGCCACTGTATATGATATTGAACATAATTCATCAGCAGAACAAGGATGATGTTGAGATGGTGCAGTGCAGAGCTTTGGCCCAGAATTTTACTTTTCTAGTGCTGTTGGATCCCTTTTGTCTGAGTGCTATCATACATTTTACTATTATTTAGATGTGGGTCCCACGCTGCTGATCCACCAGATGTTTCAGGCCACAGATGATGGATGGCCATCTCTGCCTTGCAGCCTTAAGTGATTGGAGAAGATTGAAGATGTGCAATTCACTTAAGTTTGCTCACCACTGCATCAGGCAATCAGTACGATGAGAAAGAGAGAGAGAGAGAGAGAGAGAGAGATGCCCAGTCAGACAGACAGCCTGAAAACACACTCACATCAGCACTGATTTAACTCGGAAGATGTATATCTGACAGGATCAGGCTCTTTAGAAGTGAATTAAAGGCTGTTGTTTGTGATTTAGCAGCAGGAGAAATATTAGCCTCTATGGGTTAATAAGTCTCACTCTGATATGTGCTGTTTATGGGTTTCATGATATTAGTGAACTCACAGACCCATTGCTCTGATAGTGTCTTTGGCCAAGCGTGTGTATATGGTATGTCCCTATCTAGATTCCAAAAAGGTTGCAGGAATACTGAATGAAAAAACTTCCGCTTGGGGACATTTAAGAAATTCTGTACACTAAGTCTTCATTTGGCACAGTGTTTAAAAAATTTTTTTTTTTTTTTTTTGGTATAAATATACAAATAAAATATAAACATAAAAATTTATACAAAAGAAATAGAAGTCAATGTTTTGTCCTCATTTAGATATAAACATTTCTGTGTGTGTCAGGTTTTGCCTTCATTGCAGGGATAGAATGCCTTTATCCATCTTAATTTGCATTGGGGAGGCAAGCTATTTTTGTTCATGTTTAAGATTTCTAATGCATTAGTCACTATAGGTGAAAAACTAACCATAGTAAACGGTAAAACTATTTTACCAAAAAGTAGTATGTTTTGGCTAGAAGTGGGTTATTCATAGCCGACTATATCAGGGTCTATAGTTAGATGGTGAAATGACAGCTATTGCTTGCTGGGTAAGGTGAATAAAAACCACCAAAACTGAAATCATCTATATTGTGGACAGCAGCAAATAGTCCCCAAACAGCTTAATAAACAAACCCAACAATATCTTAATGAAAACTCCAAAATGCGAAGGTTAAATATTGTTATAACGTAAATGCAAGTCAACACGAAGTCTGCACCATGATAGTAAAACAAACGTGTGTGTGTGTGTGTATGTGTGAACGAGAGCAGATAAATGCATGCAGACCTAATAGAGGAGAAGTTGTGAGCTTGTGAAGAGTGGGGTGACAGAGGCCTGGGGTAATCTAATAACCGCCTCCATCTTTCTAATGCACCTCTCTCTGCTCACATTCAGAGTGCAAATGCTGGCAATGATGAATAGACTGCTATGAATGAAGTATCCTGTGATATATCAAATGAAAGTAAATTTGCTTTCATTATTGATGCTAAGGCCTTGGAGTGTGCATCCTCTCGGCTTCCATAGCTGCTACAGGCAGGCATTTCAAATCATCGCAGCTGGTTCAATATTTCAATACAAAGTCTGCATGTTTCTCTGTTAAAACACTCACAATGGGATTACCAATGATATTTATACACCTTATGTTTAACAAACAGTTCGAAGGCACTTCATATCCCAATGCGCTTGGGCAGCTCTTCAGAGTTGCATTGATGGGGAGGACGGGTAAGACAGGTGAGACTTGGGAGAGAGCGTTCACTTGGGTTATTAAGGAACCCCTAACAACCAACCAGGGGTGTGTACAACACCGTAGCTCGCTGCTTAACTACAATATATGATGCATTATTGAAGAAATTAACTAGCTAGTCATGACTGTTTCCCGAAACCGTACTATCGTTCAACCACATAGGTTAATATCACACAGGTGGTGGAGTAATAATTTCTTTAAATTAATCTGTTTTGAGATCGAATTAATGCCAGACATTTTGGTATAAATTACGAACATTGCATCTGAGGACTATGTCTAATTTTTTTCAGTTATTTTGCTTTATTTCCAGATTCAATCATTGGCTCGTTCTTATGTAGGCTACTAGAGAACATACGCACATGACCACTCTTCAAAAACTGTGTTTTAAAAGCCAACTAAAAGACGTAAATGACATTTGTATGTATTCTAAATAAAAGACAGATTGTACTGAATGTCAGCTTGCTTATTTTGCTCAAGATAAGGATCTTATATAAGATAAGGATATAAGACGATCTCTCAGGCGTGGCGGCCATCTTGTCCGATGGCTCAGGAGGCGTGGCGGTGGCCATCTTGTCCGATGGCTCAGGCGACGTGGCGGCAGCCATCCTGACCGGAGACAAACTATCCGGCGTGGCAGTGGCCATCTTTGCCGGAGACAATCTCTCAGGCGTGGCGTCGACCATTTTTTGCCAGAGACGATCTCTCAGGCGTGGCGGCCATCTTGTCCGAGGGCTCAGGCGACGTGGCGGCAGCCATCCTGACCGGAGACAAACTCTCAGGCGTGGCGTCGACCATTTTTTGCCAGAGACGATCTCTCAGGCGTGGCGGCCATCTTGTCCGAGGGCTCAGGTGTCATGGCGGCGGCCATCCTGGGAATAAGAATCAGGTATATCCGCCTTCTTGTCTGGAGACTCCCCTGCTGCTAGATCCATTTGTTGGTCAGTTATTCTGTCACAATTTCAGTTGAAGCAGAAGCAGGATCTAAGTGCAGCAGTAATATTTAATAAACAGTCTCAAACTAAACAAAATAAACTCAGAACAAAAAAACTGAACAACCTACACATGCAATGTAAAATAACTGACAAAGAACAACACAGGGTTTAAATACACAGGCAAACAAGCTAAACAAGATAACAATGGGATGTGGTTAATCAGAGACACCTGGGGAGACTAATAGACATTAAACATAACGAGAAACTGCTAAACGTGGAACAAGACTGCGGAGCACAGATTGAAAACATCACAGGCACTTACTTCGATTCATTGTAAGTGTATGGAGAAGGTGGTGGCGGGGGAGCTTACCACCAAGGTAGCTGAGTGTATGGTCCCGCTCCAGTTTGCCTATAAGCCAAAACGCGGAGTTGAGGATGCCAGCTTAACTCTCTTGGATACAGTGACTGGACACTTGGACCTTCCTAACTCATTTGTTAGGATTTTATTTATGGATTTTAGATCTGC
This sequence comes from Semotilus atromaculatus, assembly GCA_031834385.1. NCBI lineage: Eukaryota > Metazoa > Chordata > Actinopteri > Cypriniformes > Leuciscidae > Semotilus > Semotilus atromaculatus. The sequence goes on along the minus strand of JAULUF010000002.1, from coordinate 8,825,412 downwards.
TTTCAACACAGTGAACATTTGTCTATTACTGATTTGCCTGCAGAGACTACAAGTTAACTCAACTCTTGTTCTATGGACTTTTTAAAAGATAGACCCCAACATGTCAGAATGCATGGTCTTAAATCTAATAGTATTATTGTAAATACGGGGCTTCCTCAGGGCTGCGTGTTATCACCTATTTTATTTTCTGTATATACGAACGATATCAAGTGTGATATTAATGGTATGTCACTTTTGAAATATGCTGATAACATGGCTTTGGTGTCTTGCATAACAGAGGAGCAATCCCTGGTCACATATAGACAATATTTTGATTCTATGGTCCAAAGATACCAAGAAAGTTATCTGGAGTTGAATATGAGTAAGACGAAGGAGTTGTGTTGTGGGAGGTTTCGTTCATCAAATACCTTACTTTCACTATCTGAACCACTTAGGCTGGGGGGAAGGTAGTGGAACAAATTGAGACCTTCACATATTTGGGCACTGAGATTGAAATTATCCAACAGGTAATTGGAGTAATCAAACAGGTATCTTAAAATGATTGGGGCCCCGCAGATTCAACTTGTAGATCTCTATAACTGTGCAGTAATGAGGAAAGCAGTCTCCATGGTTAGTGACCCCTCTCATCCTCTGTACCCCTCTTTTCAGTTATGCCATCAGGTTGCCGCTTTAGAGCCCCTTTGGCCAAAAAGAAAGCTTACAGGAACTCTTTTATTCCTACTTCAATTTCCATTTTAAATAAGACCAAACAGTTTTATTAGTATATTTTATTTAAGCCTTTATTTATTTACATATTTGCAAGGTACTTTGTATTAATTGTGTTTTGTGATGAGTGTGATTGTACTGTGTATGTGTGAGCCTTTAACCTAAGACAAATTCATATCACTGGTTGATAGATAATAAAGTTTTTTGGTAACGCTTTAGATTACAGCCCGGAAAGTACTGTGTAATTAAAGCGATTTTACAGTGTAACCGTCTGTAATTATAGTGTACCTATAACGTACTTACAATATAAGTATGAGGGAACAATATTTTAAGTTTGGGGAATAAAGGGGTGACAACCAGGAGAATTAAAAAATATATATTTATACTGTACGTACTATAGAACTAAGGGGTACTTATTCTACTATTATGATATAACAATCTTACATTTTTGTTATTAGCAATTTAGCAAGAACATACACTGAGTATCTTTTTGTAATAATGGTGAACCAGTACATACTGTATAGGCTTTTTAAAAATTACAGGGTACAAATCTATGCATTTAGAAAGTAATATTTTTAACAAAAGTGCACTGAAAACTAAAACTATAGCAACTTTTGCTTAAATCTTGGGGAAAGATACTCTTGTTTCATGTAGTGGTGCTTGTTACCCTCTTGTTCCATGTAGTTACAGGGTAAGTACAATAAAAATGCATACACAATCTTATACCACTTACTCGGAAACCTTTATTTATTATACAAGCACCACTTACCCTGTAACCACAAGAAACAATATATTTTCCCCAATATTTAAAATTGCAGTAGTCTTAACTTTTCTTGCCTAGAAACATCTTAGGCCAAAACTTAAACATCTGTACTTTTGCTACCAAAAAAATATATAAAAAAGCTTTAAAAAAAAAAAAGAAAAGAAAAAAGTATAAATGCATAGATATGTACCCTGTCATTTTTAAAAAGCCTAAACAGTATATTGGCACACAATTATTACAAAAAGATACTCAGTGTATGTTCTTGCTAAATTGCTCCCAAATGTAAGATTACTGTATCATAACAGTAGAATAATTACCCCTTAGTTCAATAATACTTATAGTATAAATATTTTTTTTTAATTCTCCGGGTTGTTACCCCTTTATTACCCAAACTTTACATACTGTTCCCTTATACTTACATGCAAGTACTTTACAGGTACACTATAATTACAGAAAGTTACACTGTAAATTCCTCTTAATTACACAGTACTTTCCGGGCTGTAATCTAAAGCGTTACCAGTTTTTTTCATTGAATTTCATTTAATTTAATTAGGAAACAATGAGACATGATGGTAATAATTAATCACATTTAACAGAATAAACAATTCAAATATTTATTAATCAGTACATGTTTTTTTTTTTTTCTATTAATTTCATGTAAAATCCTTTTTAAAAAAAAACTAAAAAAACAACCAGTTACGTTATTTGTTAGTGGAGTTAGATAATGGTATAAACTTAAAGGGTTAGTTTCACCAAAAAAACTACTCACCATCATGTCATTCCAAACCTGTAAGAATTTCGTTCATCTTTGGAACACAAATGAAGATCTTTTTGTTAAAATCTGAGAGCTTTCTGTCCTCAAGGTGCAGTCAAGGGCTCATAAGGCTAAGGTGGAGCCAAAGGGTTGGAAGTTCATGGATTGGGCCAAGACTCAGAAGACAGTAGATGTGATAGGCCAGGAGACTAAAGTCATGTTGATGAAGTCAGAGTAGTGGGTTGAGCTGGTGGAGCAGAAGGATGAGCAGTAAGGGCAACCAATGAAGTTGGATGAGGAGTCAGTGGAGGAGGAAGTGCCAGGGAACTGGATGGAATCAGGTATTCATAAATGGCAGATGGAACCAGCAGAGAAGTACAAGGGACTGGATGGAACCAGGGAGATAGTTATGCAGGGAATCCACTAAGCAAGATGGAACTAGTGGAATATGAGGAGAAACAACTTTCACGTCTCAGAAGATGAATGTAGTGTCTACTTCAAGCAGGGCCTTAGAGATGGGCAAAATGGTGAGAACTGGCTCCTGGATTGATAGCGTGGTTGCGCTGGCTTTGGGATGGCTTGAGGGGTTAGTGCTGGCTCTGAGATGGACAAGGTGACTGGCGCTAGCTCTGGGACAGATCAGTCCTTTGGCTGAGGATTCATGGCAGGATTGTGTGCATACTCAAGATT